>DWME01005653.1:0-14609 GCA_018244795.1 Parelbella ahira ahira | reverse complement strand
GGGCCCACTATATATATAAACCCCCAGGGAAGGGCACGCGGGTGGCGGGGGGCGGCGTGTCGGACAGCAGCGGCGCACAAAGTATTCGCTGGCTAAATTTTTTGCCAAGTGTCGTCTTGGACGTCTTTGTGGAGCGCGTTCGCCGCCGACCGTCCGACCGCCACTTAATTAATACTGCCAGGGCTCGGGGGCAAACAAATTTGCCCGGCCGTGGCCTGCTACATGGCGACACCGCTTTTAATTAAATTTATCGAGCTTATCTTTCTACATCTCGCACGACGGTGGGAACCGAATGCGAAGATCACTCGACATTTTTAAAATTCTGAATTTCTGTGAGAACAAACGCGACCTTCGGGCGGCGATCGGTTCATCGGCAGTGAATCTCGCTAACGAAATGAAGCGATGTCGAGGGGTGGCAGGTGAACAATTGAACAAATTGCAATAAAAACGGCCACTCGAAAGGTGATTCGTGTCGCTTTGTCTCCGGCCCGCGCGGCACGGCGCCGCTCGCTCCGCTCAATTACAGCGACTGTGGGGCAACACTGCAATGAAGCAATTCATGCGTCTAATTGTGTATTCATTTACATGCACCTTATTGGCGATCTGCTCCAGGGAATCTTAATACTCCCCGATGTGGAAGCGTCTTAAATATTGCTCAATCGATTAAGTTCCTTGTTGATTCACGCCACTGGTAAGCGTTTTACACTCGGTTAGGTATACGAAGCTGTTGTAGTGAATTAGCGAAAGCGGCGTTGTCACGGCGCGCCGCCTGGATCATTTTTTAGAGCACAATTGACAAATGATGAGGTGTCATACGCGAGGGACGCGACGAGGGCGGAGGGGGAGACGTTCGACATGATGATTGATGTCGCGGTGTGTGATACAGATCTAGGTGGTTTTTACGGACGGAGGCTCGTCGCTCGTTCCCAGGCCGCGCGCCGCGGGGCGCCACTGTCACCACGTCCCGGCGCGTCTCGCAGCTCGGCCCTCTCCTGCCGACCTGGATTGACGAATTGATGATGTTATTGTGCCCGTCACTCAGATAAAGGGCCACTTGCCCCTTCGAGTTGTAGAGGAGTTTGAACATGAATAACGATTACAGCCGCTGATACAATAATATGATTGGTCATCCGGTTAGCTTAATCCTGGAACCATACACTGTGTGACGTATGCAGTGTTATTACACTGTCCAGCACCTCAAAATTAGAATAGCCATCAATTATACAAATGAAACTTATTACTGCATTCAATGTTGCTTTTCCAGCCCCTATTTCGTGTACAGAAGCCACGGCATTCCTGAGTATGAAGTTCCGGAACAAGTGCATTATTTTAGCATGTCAAAAAAGTCTTTATCTGCCTTCGTAACACTACATCTATAATCCTAGAATAGAATAGGCAAAGGAATAAAGTACACTTCCACGTTGCACAAGTTAAGATTGCGTCCTACCATGAAATAGGGCGATTGTTTTCTTATAAAAATGTACGACATTTTTTCAGTGAGTCATGAAGAGGTAAAAATCCAATGAAAACTGTTTTTAGTTGACCTCGGCCGATACCCTTTTAAAAGAGTCAACGGTACATCACACGCAAACAGCAGTGTTCCTCGCCCTGCGTTATGGTAGGTTCTATAACTCTGGTACGTCACCTATATTGTTTCTTGTTCAATCCACTATAGTTAATTTTTTCTGGGCTGACTTCTTTGCTGAAGGGGTACTGATGCGCCTTTCACATGATAATGACTTGGCTGTAATGATGTGGTGGCGAAATCCAGCTATTGGTTAAAATATTTCTGTAAAGTAGTGCTTAGGCATTCATTAACCAGAATAATAAGTAAATACAGAAATACGGATGAACAAACGCAACAAAATATGGACACCATGACACTTTTACGTACGGATCTTTACTGCCACCGCAGCTGCGTTACTGACCAATGCGTAGTGCATGACCCCAGAAAAAATATATGACATCTAAAACTTGAGCTAATTAGGCGCGGGAAATATAATTGAAAATAAAATGCTTTGGGTTGCTCCAGCGGTCCCGTATAGGATTTTAGAGTTAATGACGGGCAGAAGAAGGAGCAGTCGACGAATCAGGGATTATTTTCGGCCGAAGCGAATTGTAAACGACGGGCCGCTTGCATTTTGTTAATACCTATCCGATAATAAATGCATAATACGTTACAAACATTTATGATTGAAGCTGAGCAGAATGTACAATGAGGGATTACAATAAATCGAGTGTGCAATTAATAAGTGAAGCGACTGGTGCGTCGGGCTGTCGCGAGGGCGGCACGCGCGCGCTCGCCGATCAAAGGGACCTGGGACCTTGCAGATTAATCTTCGACCCTTGCACACTTGAAATGAATGCCGATTTTTGAGATACGTGTAGAGTATTAAACGAGCATTCGAATAATAGTTAATAAAACATTGGAATCAACTGTTTATTTTTTAAACAATTCTAAATAATCCATCGGTACGAATCTTTATGAATTCTGCATTCGCTGTAAAATATCTCTCATCAGGTTTCAGTTAAAAAAAATATATTTAGAATACCTGACAGCATATCCACGTACATAGATACATACATAGAGATATACACATATATGTATACACATATATACTCGTATGTGTAACATAACCTCTCAAACAAACGTTACGAAAGGGTAAAAGTTAGCAAAGTTAAATCAGGCTCCACATCAAAGGAAAGCCTGACAGGGGTCCTTGCAGGTCGCTCTCAGCGAGCGCGCGAGGGGCGAGACGGAAAGAACGATTAAGGTGTCGAGGGTTCGGATGTTTGCGCGTCTATTAACAATGAGTGCGCTCCCGGCTCCCCTCTCGCCGGCCGGAGCGTACTCATTCAATTAAATATTTAACCCTCGATGGGGATGAACTCGTAAAAATTTATTACGTGTAATCAAATTTCAAGTATAAAAGGATGTGTCGGATGAATTACTGCCGGGCAGATTAGACGGAAATCATTACTGATTTATATTACCTTTGACGTTTATAATTGAATTCGACGTCAATATTAATACTTATATCTAAGTTATTAGCTGCGCCCATTCTTCCCATCGTCATATTCTAATTAAATGTTATTTATGGTCGGAATGAAAGAGTGATCAAAGCTGTTTAATATTGATATCATCAATCTTTTTACATTCCCATTTTGCACGTGGTCTTCGTTCATAATAAGAATTGTGTAAATCCTAGTGAGCAACGCTGGCTATGACTATGACTTTAAACTTATAAAGATATTTACATAATATGGTGTCTGAAAGTCTTCTAAATTTTTAAATACAGAAGAAGTTTCAGAGCGTTTATTATATATCTATATTGTTTACGGAAAGTACCAGCAGTAGGTGATTGAGAAATAAATTTACATATAATTAAGAGATGAATGAAGAAATCACTGGTGGCGGGTTGCGGGGGGCGCGGGCGGGGCCGTGCCGACGCGGGGGTTCATAGGTAATGACGTGTTCAGGGTGGCTTCTTATTGTGACTTGCGGAAACGCAATTGATTTGTTATCATCATCGCCAGCCTGTCTTACGTCCCTGAGGAGTTTTTGTCCTTAAAATCCACGCTGGGCATTCGGGTTTGGATGGCAGAATACGGCTTTTTGCCTAGTCTACGCTGCTGCCCGTAGACAGTCAGGTCATGTAACCCCGTGGATGTATTCTTTCTCCGCCCTAACTCAGGTAGCAATGTACACTATCAAACACCAATAATTAGCAATAAAGGGATATATATTACGAATAAACAAAATTATTATTTAATTAAATTATTTCAGTTCCGAGACTAAAAGGAAAAGATACACACGAAGAAGTGACATATAAGAACTGAGAAGGTAACAGTATCGGCGGGCTTAGGTTCGATAGTAGCTTTACTTGAGAAATAAATATCCGTACACCAGTCATCAAACAGTCCGCCCTGAATTTTTACTAGTCACGTTTCAATCGTATCATTTTGTTGCTACGGTGTTCCCGGAGCGCTATCTCGGCGGAGTATTTTCAAAAGGCACAACAAGGTTGCTTCTACAAGTCCAAGGATACGTCGTAGCTCTTCTGCTGACTTATAGTACATGTCCATTCGACTAGCGCTCACTTTAATTGCTGGCTGACCTTAAGCTTACAGCAATTACGAGTTCGTAATGTAGTTAGTACAATGTTCGGTTTGTCTATCACCTTTTCTCCAGTGGTTGGTATACCTGATTGCTAAGTGTGATTGATTGCGGTGCCTGTATATCTATAATATATTATTATTTATAATACGTCTAGGTTCTCAGCCGTTTGCTTAAAGCCACCTGACTCTGCATTAGGATGATGGACATGTGTGAAAACGTCCCAAAATATTATTATTGCAAAATATTAATATTACCGACACAGAACCCGGACCGGCAGCGCGCGAACATAGGCGGTTCCGTGAAGATGCTTTTCATTACGACCATCGACGCCTCATATCGCTCGGCGGGGCGCGTGGCGGTGTTCAGTTCTCCTATACTGGCTACGATTCAATCAAGTTTGCTCTGTATTTACTAACACATGTAATCGTAACTATAGTGTTCTTAGGGTCATTTAGCTTTAGTAGATTCGTTGCGAGAATCATAAGGCTGGCTACTTCGGTTAATGTTCTTAGTTAAAGCCCGTCATGCCACGCGCTACTTCAACTTTTCTATAAAAGGATGAACGGCAAACGTTCTCCATAATAGCACACCACAAACATTTTTCTTTATTTAATTATAAAATTGAAGTAGGTAAACGTCCTGAAAAACTTTTCGGAGCCGAAGAGCGCGCTGAACGCCGTGAAGACGTTTTTGATTATGTCAATTGACGCTTAATGGTGTTAGAGCCGCCGGAGGGGCTTATCATCGGTAGCTCAGCCTCTTATCTCCCTTCCGATGCCGTAACGAAATTTGTCTGTGTAGCAGCTCGGAAAATCAACGACGGACTGTTTCCGGGGTCTCTCTATATTATTATATTGATTTTGGTTATGTCACTACAATTCGTGCTATTTACAATACCACATAGTATAATATGCTTTATCGCGTACTAAAACACAAGAAATAAGATATATAAAAACACAGAACATTGCAATGGCCGGCCTTATCGCTCAAACTGCGATTTCTCTCAAGCAACCTGTATGCATCGAAGGAAAACAATTAAGAAAGAGAGAGGTTAGGGAGTGCTGAACTAAGAACGAGACTTAGAACACAGATAACAACACAGACTATGTAGAAGATAGCGGTACACAGGGGTGAACAGCATACAGAAGGAAGTTAAAAGTGAAGGAATAAAGATGGAAGAACAAGTATAGTTACGACACTATCGATAGGTAGGTATATTAATACGTGAAACAAAAAATATGCCCCCCTTTTTACGAAAATTGCGCGAACGGAAAAGTATGAAATTTGGCACATTTATAGTTTATATAGAGAAGGAGTGCAGACACATGTACCCATGATTTATCGCTAACTGATTACTTTCGGAACAGTTTTAAAATTTTTATAATATTTTCGATAAAAAAAGGCAGCTAGCGGCGACTAGTGGCAGAATATGCTTCTGTTTACACTCACAATAAGCGACGGACCCATTTAATAAACAGACATTCGTAAAATAATTTCGGGGCACTCGAGCTAGTCGCGAGGGGCCACGTGCTAGAGCGCGCCGAATTAATTCTGCGCGCCTTCCCCGCGCCACTCCGCATCGCGCGCTCGTAATATGCACAATTTGACAAATACGCTACGTGCTGCTTGCGATCATCGTAACGTAATCTCAACGTTCCACTTGTCGCATTATTCGCTCCGAAATTTGTAATTGTTTTCAAAGCATGACATCGTGATGCTTTGCCTAATATTTTGTTAAGTAGTCACTTGCACATTTACGATTACTTTCCTAACAACCTTTTCCTTCTTTACTGGAACTAGGAAACATTATGGATTTTAATAATGAATCAAATGAATGTAACTCAACCGGTTAATTTTCTGCTTTCTTTCTCTCGTAAAATGAGGGCTTAACTGTTTGTTTTGCCTTTTATTCCTTCAAAATATTTCAGATATCTACTTATGGTGGAAATGCTGCCTTACCCAAACTTAAAAGGCACCAAGTGGTAGAGATGTTAGGTCTAGGTGGAAGGGTGGCAGTGCCACCATATCAACGTCGGTCGTATGAGGGGCAGACGGCCGCCGCGCGCGGCTCGATTGCGAGTGGCCGGCACACGTGCGCGCGAAATTAAACTCCGGCGGCTGCGTCGCGCCGTTCGCCGCTGACTATCTCGACGCGGAGTGCGCCACCTATCTGCACGGTTACAATGAGATTCAGGGCTTGTTCTAGTTAGCATTGTTGGGATCACTTTTATACGGCCTTGTCTGACACCTGTGGCCTTTGGGAGCGCCTGTTATCAAATACCAAGCGAAGAAAAACCGGACGATACGTTATATTCTTTAAATATTCATGTGTATAGCTATGTTTATAAACCTAGACGTGGGGGGCGAAGATAGTATGTTGGGTTCGATAGCGGCCTGTCGATTGCTCGTGGAAGCGTGGAACCTTCCATTTACGAGTAAATGTAGCATTTGCATAACGCCTGCTTCACTCGAGCCGCGAGCTCAGCGGGGCGATGTTCAGCTTTTATATGATACGAGTATGTTGATTTTAGTTTAATCCTCATTGTATATCAGTATTGTCCATTTCGTATTTGAATTTAATCTCAACAGCAGGCACACAACGAATTGACATTTTAATATTAAAAAGCAGACACTTTTTTGGACGACAAAAATTCAATACATATTAAATAAAAGTCCCCTCTTATGACTACTCCACTACCGGTGAACATTGATATTAGAATGTGCAAGTGCTATTATGGGGGCAAAGCCAAATAAATTAATAAATCATGGTACGTAATTCGGTCAACAAATAAAACACGTGTTCAGTGCTGGCGGCGCCGCGGAGGGGACGTAATTCGCTATACTCATCATTATTTGATTTTCAATTGGGCTCGGTGCAGCCGGAACGCGCTTATTGACTCCGCGGCGCCCCCGCAAACCGCCCCCCGCTCGCTGGAACCTCCGTACGGGCATATTTGCGCTCGCTCACGTGTTTTAATTCCTCACATATTTCGCTCCGGCAAAGCTTCCACCGTGAAATTCAGAAGGAAAATAGATACCTACATACGGCTGTTGATAAATGAAAAAGTGGCGCGGGTGGTGCGGAGCGCGCCAGGCACGCGGGCCGGCCGGAGGGGCGCACCCGATATATTTGCGCGTGTAATATCTGCTTTTATTAGTTTTTTCGTGGCGACAGCCCCCGTCGATCCGCATGCTCGCTTTGATGATGCGTTCCGGTTCTAGCAGGGGGCGTCCCTCGCACTTGATCGAACTTCTTATTGTCATCGTTTCGGAATCATCAGCCGTACCCGATCACGGTTATTCGGGTAATTCGATATAAGCATCGCTGCCACAGTGATTTCATCGTAAGGTTCGGCAAGGGAGCGATTTTACGGGCGCTCGCCGCTCGGCGGGCACGCTTCGACCGCTCTCAATTAACGCACCGTGCTCGTTTGACAAATTTCTAATTCAAACAGTGGCTGGCGCAGCGCCGCAGAGCGACGCGCGGCACGCGGCGGGCACGGCACCAACTATGCGCCGCGCACGACGGTTGCCCGCGTGTGTTGCTGCTGATTGTCAGCTTGCAGCCCACTTGTGTTTATAATCTCACCGAAGTCTGACTTCTCATTGCTACGGACGAGTTGTATCGGTATGCGATTGGATTGACGTACGTCTAGTTCCATTGACATGAGACAAATAATAGCCAACATTAATGACGGGTTGCTTACGCGCGCTGCGTTCCGACACTTAGGCAGAACGAAGCTTAGACTTGATATGTTGAACAAGATTACTAGAAGTCGGCACTACAATAGAACGGAGGGCGCAATGGAAGAATGCGATCGCGTGGGAATGTTCGCTAACACTGACCGGCGACCGCTTCCGAGAAGCTGGCCGCGCGGGGCCCTGCGCGTTCGTCTCCGGCGTGCGACACTATCGGCTCACCTATCTCACTGTGCTGTGAGTCAGGGAATCTTATCGCATACACGCTGATATGAAATAGGACGCATCCGCGCTTTCCAACAGGCGGGATCGCTGCCAAACGCAAGCCTATCAGATGATAAAAAAAAATACAGTTATCTTCTTGAATCTAGAGATCTTATCAAAACGTGGTTCACTTTTTATTGTAAGTATTAGAAGCTTACTAAAAATTTAATTATCTGATTGGTTTGTCGGTGAAGGACCGACGAATTTTAACCGATCTTGGTACATGAAGTTTTGCACAAAGAATCTTTATTTGACGAAAAAATAAGCAGTGACAGGATTTTCTAAAGCTTGTTAAATATTGTATTTAGCGTTGCCGAAGTTAGCTATTTTAAAAATCAGAAACGTCATCATAATTAGTATTGGATTGGGAATAAATGACTAGTAAATTTTTTGAGGAGTAAGTCAGATAAGGTAGCAGCACGCCTGTAATCCCCGAAAGGGTAGGCAGAAGAGTGTAGTACACTCCCACTTTTAACCAGTTACGTTTAAGCCCCATAGAATGGCTGGTGAGCATATTGCCATATACCGGGCACAATTCCAGACTCTGGGTCACTACAACAAAATCTAAATTAGATAAATTTAATAGCACAAGATCCAGGATTTGAACCCAAGACCTCCCGATCGGCAGTCGCGCTTCCAACCACTCAACTAACGAGGCAGTCAGTTGAGGTATTTGTTCTCAGCCTGTGCCAAAAGGGACATTATGTGAAGATATTGATGTATGTATCTACCCATGTAATTAGATTTAAGTATGAAAAGTATTTACATTGTTTTCAAAGTCCATTGAAACATAATACCTTTATTCATAATGTAGAGAGTTACATTATCCTTTATAACAGGCATTCACGGTAAATTATATAGGTATTGCAATCTAAACTATTTTAAATGTAATAAATGTTTTCTTCCTCGTTTGTAATTGTCCATACCACCATATGTCTCATACGCGTCAACAAAAACACAGTTGCAGAACTTTATCTAATTTCTTCCGCATTAGTCGTACAAAACGAGTCAATAAAAATGTAAATATGGCTAGTTTACACAATGCTCAGAGCGGAGCGAGCTCCGGCGCATGAGCGCCCTGCGGCCGTGCGGCTCGGTCCGGCGGCGTGGCGGCGCGGCGCGGCTAGCCGCGGCTAGCGACGGTCATTATGCAGTTGCCGCAGGGAGTGTGCGTGAGGTCCGCTCGTCACGCCGCGCGCCGCCTGTCCGCCGCCATTAGCGGCTGCTATTGCGAGCTCCGCCGGACATACTTGTCACTATGCTCAATGCCATCTGATGGCTCGCTACTGGTAATAGGTTATGCACATATACTTACTCTATACTTGGTACGTCTCCGAGGTAGGCACTTCTGTTATCATTATGCATAATAGTGAATTGTAATTTCCTCCTCTATTAGTAGTTTATGTAGGTTCAGTTATCAAAGTCGAAAACTTGGAAAATTAGTTAGTAGGTATTCCATACGGTGTTACGGTTTTTTTAGCGGAGTTATTAGATAGACAGATATTGGTGATATGATAGCATATTAAGCTAAATGGACGACGTCGTATATTCGGGCGGGCCGGTTTGCGGAGCTGCCTAGTTCTGCGAAGCGGGGCGCGCGATCGACGAGCGCTTTATAAATCTGTCTGGCAGCAAATTCCGAGTTCGTTGTCCGCTCGCGATTGCTTTGTTATATTTAGTATTGGATAGCTTATTTTTGAGTGCCGCCGCGGTTTTATTGTCGGAACACGTATGTAATGACGTAATGCAGCAGGGCGCGCGCGGGTCGCCGGCGCGGCTCGGGGCGCCGCTGCGCGTCGGGTAGAGGACGTGACGTGACACTTATCTTGTTGCTTCTTCAAATAGAATGCGTTGTGTGTACGTAGGAATGTAAAGGAACATAGGAACTTTTAAGAATGAAAGTTTATCGCTCTCCTCGTAAATGTACGAGCTGACTACAGTTTTCCTGAATATATCCTATTCATCGTATCATTAAACGCGCTATAATGCGACCATTAACAGATGAATTCAATGATGTAGAGCCAGAAATACTGTTTTGTCTACTATGTGTGCATGCAAAAAAACAATCAAAGAATGATAAACCTCACGTAATGTTAGTCCAATTACCGAGTAAAACACCATTATTCCTGCTTGAATTTCTTCCACCGTTTTCTAAAAGGCAATTTGACATAGACAGGATCTAACTGGGCAGACAGTACTCCCAAAGCAAAAGGCAATAGTACCTATTTGGTATTTATTCCGGTAGAGTACTAAACTAACATTTAGATGTCAATTCTCTAACTACATTCTTTTTTACTACGAGAGATTATGTCATTATTTTTATTATTTTATATTCTGCTTTCGCATTATGTTTTTATAGACTTTTATATTGATTTGGCTTCTTATTTTCACTTTTATTCGCTGCTTCAGGAAAGTATCACAGACTTGACAGCAGAACAATATCTTAGTGGGACGTCTTATCTAGGTTTCATTGCTTGTCATATAGTACCTACAACTCGAGGAACGAACCTACACTTCCGTACCCACATATGCACCCAGAGGTGTGCAGGAATACCTACTGGTGTGGTTCTCCTGTCTCGTTACAGCAAGTGATTTTATTAGTCTTAAAACAAAATTTTTTGTCAATGGGTGTGCGTTAGGATTTAAATTTAAAAATTAAATTAACACAATAACATACAGATTTAATCTATCTGTATGTTATTGTGTTATCGGGTAGCCGATTGTCGTTCACAACATACCTTGAATTATGTACAGTGTGAGACCAACGATCAAACATCTTGTATTTATGTTTTTCCACCTTCCACTTACACGAACCTTCACATTTACTTTTGAGGGCTGTTGATGGGGTCGGGGTGGATCTTAAGAGTACCATCAATAGCATGTGCAACAGCGACCACGGACTGAAATGTACGTCATGAGGTGTTCATGGCGCACGGTGAAGCAGCTCGCTATTGGTGTTAATAGCTCGCTATGAACACAAAGGGCGGCGCGCGGCGCGCGAGGGGCGGAAGCAATAAAGCCGACGAGGGTCACTTAACTATTTTTCTAATGGCTCCGCGCGCGCGGACAAAGGCCGCTCCGCTCGACATTATTAAATTCCTCGCGAAATGCACCTCCATAATTGCAAGTGAAATTGAGATTTATTTTTAACACAAATGAAAAAGCTTTTTGAATCGCTTTGATTACGTTTTATTAAGAATTAAAGAGAAGCCCGTATTAGAGTACGCTAACATTATGCATATGTTTTTTACGTTTTACTGAGATTGCATGTTTTTGGAATGTTACAAGAGGTGGCAATGTTGATAAAGACGCGTCAGTCGCCATCACTCCGTCCACTTCATAAGGCCGGGCTGTGTGGAGCCGCCTGTTGCTTAATCGTCGACCAAATCTTCGCCGCCTTCAAGTGTTGCCTCAACTATTACCAAACTGCTACTAACTTTCAATCAGATTTGTCATAAAAGTATAAATGGACCTGAAATCACAAAACCTAACAAAAGATTAAACTACATAGTGCAGCATTATTGTGGGAAATGTAACAGATGTGCATAAAGTATTATTCACCTTAAACAAAATTAAATTAAAAAATTAAAGCTACAAAAGTAAGACAACTAATAAACTTTTTGATTAGAAATACTACATGGAATAAAGTAGCGATGTATATAAATGAATCCTGCAATCTGAAGGAAATAAAAGGCTTTTTTATTTTAAATACATATATGGGTATAATATTGTAACCATGCAGCATTTGACTGACTCTGACTGATTAACTTGAATTTTTAACTTAGAATTTTTAGTAACGGCTCGGAGTCTTGGGAAGTAAAATTAAATAGTGAAACGTGGGAGTGTACTACAATGCTGTGAATACCCTTTCCGATATTTCATGCACGGTGTTACGTTAGCATGGATCAAATGAATTAATTAATGCAAGGAAACAAAATATTATAATAGTTATTTTCTTTGTATGGATCAAAGGTTACTCAAGTGCGGAGTGCCGCGGTGCGAGGTGGCTGACGATTATTGAATGCTCGCTCAACGAGAACCGATTCACGTCTTGTTGAGTAGACATTACAAACAGCTTTATCTCTCTGCTCTAAAGTTTTACTCCAATTTTATGCGCTTTAACTAGTACATACCATTGAAAGGTATCTACTGTGGTTCAATAGGGGAAATCAATAAACGTAGGGAAAATAGGAATTGAGCTGATAAATATCTTAAAGTGCCTGGATAGATTTTCACAAATTATACCTACCAACCATCTCGATTACATCAACTTTAAACAAAAAACCATTAAAATCGGTCTAATGGCTTAAGAGCTAAGATGCCACAGACATACACACTACGTGTATGTCTGTCTGTACACGTAGATAGACACGACACGTAAAGCTTATAACAACCCTCTTTTTGTATTGTAATTTAAAAATAACATGAATTGTACAATCATTGTGCAAAACATATAAATAAGTATTCGAATGTTAAGATAAATGCGTCTCACATAACAGAAACATTCCAAATATTCGACATAGATAATGTCCCATCTATGCTATAGGAATAGTTATTCTTTTTCCATGCGCTGGTGTCTACGGCTGGGCTTGTGTACTTCCTCGTAAACGTTGTATCCTGGCCAACGAGTCACGTCGGCCTTATTTGGGACTATGGAGAGAACAATCCTTCTAGTTTTTTTTGCGAAATAGTTAAAAAATGATGAATTTCGAAGTGATTGCAAGTAAGCAATACACCGAGCGCTCTATGAGCAATAAATCAGCGTACGGTTCGGCCAGCGGACATGTTTATTAGAGTGACGCGTCTCAAACTCATGAAACGTTCTGCGCGGAGGTGCGGCCGTTATTTTTACAGCGGCACGAGACAACGAGCCGCGCGGCCAGCGCATACCGCATTGTGCTCGGGGAGTCGCTCGGATTGCGCTCTTACACATTCAGTACTTTATTTAATATTAAAGATTCTTTAGCTATCAATAATGAAAGACGTAACCACCAAACGTACTCCTCTGCTTTCATCTTATTAAGTTCAATACTGCTTATGCGAGATAATTATTCGATCAACATTTCCCTTCCTATTTAAATTATAATTACATATAATTATTAAGTAAATACTTGTCGTATTTACTTTTATTATCAATGTTATCACTACTTATGACTATTTTGTTGGTCGAATGATTGTAGGCGCGACTGTTGTTGGGAGGTCTTGAGTTCGCTCCCCGGGCCAGATATTATAGGGTTTTCTAATTTAACATTCCTAGAAGTAATTCGGAGCATGATTTTGTGTCCGGTATATCCCACTCCCTATTTCAAGGAGAAACGTAAATCATAACAGAAGAAACACACTCTTCTGTCTGTATTTTCGGGGAATACAGACGTGAAGGTAATAAAAGAATCAATGTTGTGTTTAAATGTAATATTTCTCTTCATATTAAACATGACATCATATTTCTGTTTATATTTACTATAGTTACCTACTACACAGTCCTTTCACTACTCCAACAAACTCCTAATATAGTATTTTGTGTGTGATAAAGTATTTTATGTTCAACTTGTGGCTAATAGATATTACGAAATACATACACATACATACATACATATAAATCCAAATCTAAGTAATATGCTCAATTCTATCCTAAGTACTTTGTCATCGACGACAGCATTCGAATGTGTAATCATTTTATAAGGCCGCGTACTTAGGAATGTTTTGCAACATTCTGTATGGTCTCCTTCCACAGCGTCAGTCGCCGCACGACGCGCGCCCGGTCTAGCGGCCGCGCCCGCGCACAATTACAAGCGTATGTAGAACATCTTAGTCATGAACATCGTTTCATCGGACGCAAAAATGCTAATCATCCCGCACTGTGACATACTGCCTATATCTATGGCTGCGGTGACATTGAGACAGTCTCGGACGACTGTATATCTGTTACCTCCGCAACACACCTACCTGTGGCGCTATTTAATATATTTTATTTAGTAAAATCAAGAAAAAAAAAAATGTTATCAGGAGTTATGGACTGAGCCCAAAGCGGTTCTCTCTAGTCTTTCGATCTTCCGAACTGATCCATAAATGAATATATGTAGTCATTTCCTCAGAACAGCTATTGTCCCCACAAAAATTTTTCGGGTAAAGCGGAAGTCCTCGAGGCCTTCAATCCCCACATTTGCGACACTAGCGCGGCCGCGTGGGATGTTACAATCGACTGTAAATAAATGTTTCCTTAAATGTAGTTTGCAGTTATGTGCTCCCCAAGCTATTGCACCTCTAAAGAAAAGGTTTGTTGTGTAGTAAATGTCCACTTTCTAGACATTGTAACACTGTAGAGCCTAGACTGTATAGCCGTCCACTCTGCTCAGTGGCGGCATTTAATACGTGAACTTGTATTGCTTAGTACGATAAAAGTATAATATTGGTGAAGCAGTGGTAGCCTAGTGGTTAAAAATTCAGCATCTCATTCCGGGGGTCCTAGGTTCAAATCCATGGCGCGCACCTCTTTATAAAAGTGCGTTTTAAGTTTAAATATCAC
>DWME01005652.1:0-14612 GCA_018244795.1 Parelbella ahira ahira | reverse complement strand
GCAACATCTGTACCTAGTGTTTGACATCATTCAGTTGGTGTTAATTTGAAATTGATTTGAAGTGTCCGTCAAAACCTCTGTAAAAGCTTTTACTTACTATGTTTTGTTAACAATTTCATAGAAAACCTATCATTTATGTTTCTTAAGGGGACAAATAAATTTTAATGTAAAAAAAATTATATGTTACATGGGGGCATAAAAATTTTAGAAAGTTTAAGGTGGGGCATGGCACAAAAAAGGTTGGGAAACTCTGGTCTAGAGAGATTTTTGAAGCAAAATAACTATTGTATATATAATCGTAGGTAAAATGCACTGTGTATATGACAAATGCGTATGTGAATGTGTAAAAGACAAATGCTTGCATATGTGTTATGCTGCTCGTTGGACATAGCGATGGTTTGCAGTATTACAGCGACATGCGACATATAAACGCGACATACGGTGTTTCTGTCACGATATCATCAGTAAATTAAACTGTATTTGTGAAAACAAAGGTTCGTTTGAATTTATCACGGGTCTAGTAGTTTTTGATTTGATAACGTAGTCCATCTGGTTATGCTTTTGGGAATTCTTAAAAAATATATTAAAACGTTGACGTGCTTGGAAATAGTACCACTTACGGAGTTTTGTGGTGAATTATTAACATTGTCCATTTTGTGGTTTATCGTCTTTAGGATGTTTTAAAATGTAGATCATTCCATGGACATCCACTATTCCTTATTCACTTCAATTTCGAATCAATATGTTTTTTGGCTAAATTAAATATTATCTGTGATATGCTAAAAAGAATATCAATGATAATACATAATTTCTATAATAATTTTAGCATGAATATTTTGAACTGCTTTTAGCAACATTAATACGGCAGAGCTCATAGACCTAACTGCTTAACAGATTGCGTCCCAAGTAATAATCTCGATGTGTTGTGTTTAGGCAAAGATATTGGATTTGGAAGTGCATTCGTGAAATAATGTTTTTGCAGTTATTAGAAATTGGAGAGGTGCCAGTTTAACAGCGGTACGAGTAGGTACAGCATTGATGAGATTACTTTTGAGTATTTAGTAAATGTACCTCGAACAGTATTGAGTGAGATTATGAAACGTTCTAAAACGTCAGTCAAATACTTAGTACTTAATATTTAATGTATGGTTGGATATTAGAACGTTTATGTAAGTACGTTTAGCGTTGATAGGATTATAAGGGTATAGTATAGTAGGTACCTACATGATAAAATTACAATGCTTCATAAGATAATATTAGCATTTGGTGGGATAACAAAACGTGATACAATACATTGGGATCTTGGATCAAGCACTTTATCGAAAATCTTTTAAGCCTGGCACCGCGTCTAATATCACCTTTTGTACTTGCAAATACGCAGTAGTCTATCGAAAACTTACGAGTATATAAGTCTGTCTGCGTTCGCGGCGGGATGACTCATGAAAAAGGACCTCAGAAAGGTCCGAAACAAGCCAGGCTATCTCAACAAAACACGTGAAGTAGGCTGGACATAATTTATGCAACTTACCTAAGTCTGATAAACTAAATTTAACGTTGTTTACCATACCATTCCCTATCAGATCAGACTACGTAAGGCCTATTGTTTTTATTCTTGGGTACGACTGAATGACCTGTGATAAGTACCAAAAAATATCCTCTTTATAAAGTACCTAACAATAAGTTGACGCCTCGCTCTAGGAACGTAATTGAATTACAAACTTTATCAATCTATTTCGTTTCTAATATTCACGATCTTATTTATACTTAAAAGTCTTATTACCTTAACAATGTGTTGTCTTATTACCTTGACACGCTGAATCTTGTAAGGCGACACCTAGCTGTAATGTGAAAATGGTACTAACACGTTCAAAACACATTTCGGTCGAGTCATCAAGTAGAGGAAGTCGCTCTCGTGAATGGCATCGGAGATAAGATAAGGGATGCTGGATGAAAAATAGCGTACTTTGACGTTGTGCAACACTGTGCAGTTCACCCTTTATAAGTGTGTCTTGATCGATAAGAATTGACTTGATGGTTAATGTTAAACTAAAGTTGTTACAGACAACGCAAAAGTAACCAGGTATTAAACATCAGTTGTGTTCAGTGTGAGTTAAAGGGAATGTGTCACTCGTAAAAGTTGTATTATTACAGTCTTTTGATAGGTCATTTGGTTATGAATTCGAACATCTGGGATTCGTGCTAAGTATATGCGAGTTTTAAACGTGTATGAAGAATATTAAAATAACAACAATAATGATATCCTTCAGATGTCTCACATACGGCTATAAAACTAGATAGATCCTGTGCTGTGGTAATTAAATGGTCAATGAATATGCAGTGGGTATATAAACATACAAAAATAATTTTCATCCCAGACACAGTCGAGTGGTTTTAAAGCCAGACACAAATTACATACGCATGGTCATTGAGTATACTTTTGTTTCCGTAAGTTTTGGATAACTGAACCTATAACCTACGAGGCAGTCAATGGTCGTTATTCATACGGTAAAATAAAAGTTTCTCAAACTTCATATAAAAGTATTGACATGTCAAAAAATAGAGAATGCAAAATGCATAACATTTAGTGTTCAAATATTGATGGAAATAAGTAACAATACACGCCAAATTACTGCTCTGCTCTTCGGGAATACGAAGGCTTGATGTAATATTATGTTTGTTTTGTATATATAATTTATTTACGTAACAGTTGCCTAAGGGAAGATTCTAATTTGGCCATTACAATTATAATTGTATAACAAATAATTAGAACCTGAAACTTTGCGAACTCCTCCACGCGTAGCGACTTGTCTCACCATCGGCTAGCTTATTTCATAATCTCTGAAAGATAATACTTAATGTGTACTGCGCAATGTATTGCAAGATTTTAGTATTACTCAATATTTAAAATATTATCATCATCAGTCTGTCTAAATTTACTGTTGGGCATGGGCTTTTCTAGAGTGTTTTTTTTTTCATAATCTTCACGCTTGGCATGTGGATTGGGTAACCCAGAGCACGGTTTCTCGCACCACCTACGCCGCTCAGCTGTACGTAGACATCTAGGGCATTTAGCTGTGCCTATACAGTGCCTATATATGCGATAATATTAAATTTTTCGATGTGAATACAATACATAGTTTAACGGGCGGGCTGCCCGATGATAAGCGGTCACTGTCGTATATGAATATGGGCTGCTAATGTTTTGCCGGGTATTGATCCCAATTCTTTGCGGGTTGACATACTTCACACATGTTTGCAATTTAAGGGAAAAAATACTTTTATAGTTTATCGTTAACACAACGTTGGTTCTACAAGATCATAACGACCGCCATTATCAAGGTGAGCTTTTAATAACAATAATTTGTAAGCTTAAGAAAATTAACCCAAATAATATAGGTAGGTACTGTATAACATAAATTGTACTGGGGTTTTACCTATACAACGGTACATGTGCATATCTTTTCCATATTCCTTGCTGATACTAATACTACTGATATGCATATCTTCACGCCAAGTCTCTTACGGGGTTGGCAGAGAGCACGGAGCACCAAATATCCTTATTCTTGCATACTTGCAGTGCTTCTTCCTCATTCATCCATGCTGATATTTTTATTTATATAATTAATGTCTATGTAATTACACAATACAATGTATTTAACTACTATTGATAATTGTTGAGTACCTATTACATTTCTTTGTTATTTAAAAATGCAGTCATTAGGTAAATACTGATCATAAATTAGTCATGTGTGAGTATTAAATCAATATTTTGTATATAATGTTTTGACTTGATTGGCACGAAATGATCTTTATTTTCCATAAAAACACAAAAGTCGCAGGCGATAAATTATATTTATTGTAAATATATCAAATTTAATTTTTGTGTTGTTTGATCAAAGATCACAGTACAGTTTTAACTTTCATTTTTATCTGATTACTCTGTATCTTTCGGTGTTAGGATATCTCCAAAATAGATTGCAGGTCTTTGTAATATACGGAAAATTCCCTCAGACATTTCCCCCATACCGTTAGCTACCTTTTGGGCACCTGTCATGGTTCTCTGTAATTCACTCCCAGAACCTGAAAAATTTTAAATATTTAATTGAAAATTTTTAAATAGCCTTCTTTTTAATAATTAAAACTCTTTACAATAAGAGTCAGCCGGCTTTAAAAAAAAATACTTAAAATAGTAAATCTTTAATTTAATGATTGACTATCATAATTTTATAACTAGTGGTGGGACTTATTGCTTAGGACCAGTACAATCGTTATCGCAATAATAAATCATGTGATATAATGATTCAATGATTTGTTAAACGAATAAAGAAAAATCCCTACATACATACATATCTTCACGCCAGGTCCCTTACGGGGTAGGCAGAGATCACGTAGTGCCAAAGAAAAATCCCTAATTATGATTAAAGAGAAACACATACGTAATGCCGGCTCAAATATCTTCGACGGTAGTTCACTCAAAACATCAAAGAAAGCGTTCCTTTTATGCAGTATTTTAGACTTTATATTTAATTCTGAATTTGGCTCATCATTGGCGATAATCTTTTGTATCATTGGCGACTTCAGCAACACGTTTTTGCTGAAAATAACCTTGTACGGATCGGGATTTATTAAATAAGTATGAATGAGATAGTTTTTGTAATTATTAGACTGTCCCGACGGTATTTTTTGTATCGCGGAAGATTCATTCATTATTTTACTTCCGCCGAATTTTTTTAAGAAATAAGGAACATTTGGTTTGAGTCTTCGTATAATTATTATTCGGTTTTCGGATTCCGTAAGAAGTTTTGCTGCCATTAAGATATTTGATACGTCCGGAATTATTGCGTTTAAATTTGATCCTTCTATTTTTGAAATTTCTCCAACGGATATCCCGTTGTCAGACACTGAAACAGATGTCGTAAATGAGTCCTCATCAAAATAAGGTGTATTCTTACAGTTTTGTACTTTAGTTTATTTATGGTACTATCAATTTGTGAATTTATGTAGGAAATAATGTGTATGCCAGTAAAGAATATACAAGTTGTATTGTATTAATTACACTTACCAATAGACTGCGTACCTGTGGTAGCCATTACTGAGTTCACATTTTTTGATAAATCCGCTGGTACAGTTGTAATTGTCTGATATATTATAAAGGATGGATCAGAACTGCCGTTATGTTTCATATCCTGCTTTGAAGATTGTGTGTTGCCATGCGAAGATGTATGCTTGACAGATGATTGCGCTTTTGTGGTAGCTACTACTGAGTTCGTATTTTTTTGTAGATCTGGTGGTAATGGCGTATATTCTTCTCCATGTATTACAAAAGAAGGTTGATGACTGACATCATTTATCACACTATCCTTTAAAGAGTGTTGGTTATCTGGCAAAGATGTATTATACATAACTAAAGATTGGTCACCAACAGATTTTCCGTTTTTTGATATATCTGGTGATATAGCCTGATAGTGCTCATTGGATTGCGAAGACCCACTATTTATAAGAGGTTGCTCATCAGTTGGATCGGTGAAACTGGAGTTGGTGCAGTTAGCATATAATAACTGAAAAGAAAATATCGCAATTAAAAAAATTAACATGATTTTTAATAGCAGTAGTACAAGATTTCTAATATTAATAGTACAAGATAAGTATATCCGCGGTGTAAGGACTTATAGTTTGACAATTTTGTGTTCTCGTCATTCTAGAGCTCGATAGCATGCTGTTGATAACAGTGTAATAACATTTGTTGTTGTAGATATAATTGATGAAGAGTTTCAACGTAGTTATTTCACTGTTTTTTGCTTGATAATTAGTGTCTCATAAAATCACGATCACACAATCAACAACAATCATCTACAATCAACCAAAAGTAATCAGTTAAATAAAGACAGACAAATAAGAAAAGAAGTTGATCTAATCGTATGAATATTTAATTTACGATAAGATAAAACAAAAAGAAAGTGAGAGTAACATACGGACTAAATAAAAGTATTTTTTTTGTATATATTATATTATGAATAAAGAGTATAAAATGCTCACCACGGCAAATATTATGAATTGATTTAATAAGAACATTATCGCCTGGAATTTTATAGGTACATGTATTTTACTCTGTGTTACCTTACAATAAATGATATTGATTTAATACAGATTGGCTGTATACATTTCAATTACAGCATATCGAATTTTTACACGTTTATTTAATATATATACATCGTTATTCAATTACACACCAATACTGAACAATTAACATACAATTTCACGGTTTTAAATCTGAATATCTGATTGTATTAGTTCTCGTGAAGAAAATTTAAAAGGATTTATTTGAATAATTTTTCCAACAGCGAACTGAATGAAAGATGTGATTAAAATCATAATATATTCTGAGAAAAATTACCATTAGGATTTTAACAAACGTGCACTAAATAAAATTTATATTATGCCTACATGAATACGTGAGAAAAAATCTAATATCCTCTCTAAGGAATGTTGCGCGCACGGGGCTTTGTTAGAATAAATAATTAATTGAAGTTCATATAGAGGAGTTGCCTGAAGGAGTTGTCTTTTCATATAGAGTTTTTTAAATGAAACGTTTTACTAAAACATAAAGTGAAAAAAATGAAACATTCATTGTTTACGGTCTTCTGTCAATATCAATGTAATATTCACCATTTTGTCTAACTTTTTTATTATGTCTGTTATTATCTTCTCTATATATGTATATATCATTTTTCTGTCATATCATAACATGAAAATTTAAAATTCATTGTATCTTGAATAATGGGGTATAAATATCATAGAAATATAATACCTATATAAATTAATCTTGTTTTACAGGGTTAGCCGAATTGTTGTGTAATAATTGCGTCATACAAACAAACCCATGTCAGTGTCAGTTGGAAGAACTTGTAATCCTCGAATTTAGTGTTTTTGTTGCGCCGCACCTGTGCTAAATTATTAAAGAACATTCAATTTATGTGCCTATTTTAATATCAGCGCGCATTAGAAGCATCTTTGATAGACGAATATTACGACGAATATTTGATAACTTTAATGACTGGAAGAAAGGTGAAAGAAGTTTGTCTGGCCCGTAAGTAGAAGTATTTGTCTTTGGTGGCCGATGTGAGAAATTTGCATAACAATAAGTAGGTGTCTATGTGCACGTGTGTTTATGTCTATGTGTGCGTGCGTGTGAGTTTGCAACTACACGAGTTCATGCTACCCATTAAACAAACTGAAATATGCTTACAATTAGACAGATGAAGAACTTTTAAAGATAACGTTCTCTTACCTGTATTATAATGGGTGATCCACTGGCGATGTTCAGAATTAGAAATTTTTCCAGGTCTGAACCTCAAAAGATGTCTAATTATAGAGTTGTTTTTAAAAAATGCATCAACTAACAGTTTCCGACATGGTTTCACTTATCGGATAGTTTGCGTCTGTGTCCGCGTAAGACGAAGCGTTTACTTCGGTTGTTAGAACTGTATTTGCAGCTTCAGAACTCTTGGGAACGGTAGCGGGCGCGCTAGTGAAGCTAATAGTCGAAAGTTCTAGACAAAGACTCGATTTGAATTTGGAATATTTTATTTTATGAAATGTAATAATTTTTTCTGTATTATGATTAAGAAACCTCACAATTCTGTTTTGAATAATGTTATAATTTATTTTGTTTTATATTATTATGAATTAGTGATGAATGTTCATATATTACAATCTCATTAGATTGAAGAATATTCTACATTATAGCATTATCACTGCACTGTAACTCTCTCAACATCCATTAAACATATTCAGCTTACCTCCTCTTTATAAAATTCTCATATAATAATAGTTTACATAAGCTACCGGTGGCGCCACAGTCGCGCCATTGGTACGGTACGTCACAATAAAAAATTAAGTAATCATAACATAGGGTACATTTCACACAATTGTTTCTTAAAAGCTAGCGATCGAAAAACGTACTCAAAGCAAGATTGCTTTTATTACGTCTATCGATCTAACTCACTGACTCATCGGTTCTGAGTCACGCCTTTTCCATGTACCATACTGCGCAATTTGCGACTTTCAGCTGCTAGATGCGTTACAGAAAAGCTTTGCAAAAAGTACGATAAAGCGCCTTTTGCGCTTTTTGGGTGGCAGCAATAAACGATTGTAGCAACTAGCAGTGGAGACATACATATTTATCTTCGGAGTAAACAATTTGTCCTATTTTGTTTGTTGGCTCTGTTATCAGTGCTTGTGACTGCTGATGGAGGTTGCGAGTTCGATACCCACTTAAGACAAATATTAACGTTTCATTTGTGGCTGGACATAATTATATTACGTAAGCATGTATTTAAATAACAGTTAAGTTTAAGTAACAGTAACAAACTTCTTAATTATCTGTCCCGACCCCATAATGACGAACTGAATTTATTCTGTAGCCACGTGCTAGTTGTTTTAGGATACTATTATTATTATTTAGCATTCTTTATAAGGTTCTTTATGATGTTGATGAACTTTTCTTTAAATATTAGGTATACAAAAGGCTTTATTGCTATGACTGCAGTAAAGATGGTTACATGGACCGTTAAATGTTAAATAATTCGGTTTTTTAACTATTTCGCACTTAAAATACTTTCTCATTGTTGACTTTAGATTTTTCAGTGTACGTTCGAAAGTTGTGTCGTTGTAAGATGCCAAACGAAAATAGAAACGAAATCCGGATGTGCCTTAACTTTGCTGAAATAGGAAATCCCGCAGATGGAAAAACTGAATGTAGAGTAAGAGAGTAGGTATTAACGTTTGTATTGGAGTATCCGGTTCACGTTAGTTGTAGTCGTTGTATAGAGGGGATGTAGATATAGGGTGCTACGGATGCCTTGGTCATGGTGTAGGGGTGGCTGAACACGGCGGTATACCGAATCATAATCCCGTGTTTGAGAGACCTGAAATATTTAATGTTTTAGTAAGGAACTGTAGTACTTTTTTTTTAACTATTTATGTTACATGTATATCTTATTATATTACATGTATATCTTATTAAAAAGTAATAAATAATATACATTTACTATAACTTTATATATGTTATTTGTTAAAATAGTACATTTTATTTTACTTTTTTCTAACGGCTTGATCACGCTAATCTATAAAGTTATATTACACTTATCTCACTTGGAGAGCAATAATTTTTTAATGAAAAACATCTCATTTCCCGATCCATATTTTACGATCACATGCAAGTAGGTAGAGACTGCGATGGTTTGCAGATAACAGTAGAGATAGCATACTGTACAGGAGGATAGGAATGAGATACATTCACAATGGTTAAAATATTCGCACTAATCTGTCTTTTTCTATCTATCCAATGAACCCGTATTTCTCCACTGCTGGGTACAGGCGTCCCTTTCGTTGCGCCAATTACTTCGGTCCATTCGGCCTTCTTTCAATACATAATTTATGCAGTTTATTAAGTCATATTACATTTTAATTAAGTCGTTGTATGATAATAATAGTTTCTGTACTATAGAAAATTTTTTAAGCGTTTCACCAAAAAACTCCAATATGCCAAGTACAAATTAATATTTATCGAAATATCTAACGTATTTTCTGTTTTTTGTTAGGAAGACGTTCAGTAAGTAATACATCTTTAATAGTATTAATTATATAGTTTAATTATTTGCATTATTATCGCATTGTTTTACCGATTTTGGTTGTGGAAAAATTCAAATTCAAAATGTTTAATACGTGACTTTATTTGTTACGCTTGGATGTAAATACCGTGGTGTTTTTTTTTTTTAAATTACTTATATTATGCCAAGGTTACATAAGTAAAATTAATCATGCTGTGTTCAATCGTAATTGCAGAAATATGAACTAATATACAAACAAATTACCGTGTAGTGTGTGTAGATGAACCTTAAATAAATAAAGTGTGCTAAGCCTCGATAGCTATAAAAATAAACCACACGCGATGTTCAATATAACAACGTTTGAACTACCGAACGTAGGGATCCGAACTCGTCTGCCAAACTTCCTCATAAAAAGAGAACTAAAGTCGAGAAACTCGTACAACGTACAGACAGAAAGTAGTGGCAACGAAACTAATTAACAAGTTGCGGGTCGCGTTCCGAGATTTCGTTAACGGAATAGTTATTTTTGACTGGAGTTTGTCGAGTTGGTCCGTACAAGTGCTTATATGATTTCCATTAGGATTGCGGGATTATGAGATTAGGGCGTGTTCACACTTGGTTTGCTTTGAGCTCGTATGTTTTATTTGACTTATAACGAAAAAATAAATAAATAAAACTTATTAAGAAATTCTAGTGTTGTGTGTTATACGAAAATGTGATTTTCTTTACTCTGATAACCCAGTTTTGTATTTAATGTTCCCCATTTGATTTTATTTTGTAGATTGCATATTTTTTTAAATATTACTTCTTATTTTTAACAAACCCGAACCTATGTTTTTATTCATATTAGAAAAAAAAGGTTTCAATTTTTCCATTTTTATTTGACATTAATTTTTACATAAATTGAACTTCTCTGACTTAAGCCAGAATTCTCGTTTCACTTTTTCCTGTAATAAGTTCAAATCTGTGTCAGTACTCTGCTCAAATTTCCATTGTAAGTGCCAAATTAGAGGAGATTGCAATTACAGTAGACTTATGATCGTCATTGGCTCGGTTTGTGCCAAGTGTCGATTAACTTTTGCTGTCAAAGGGACGAATAGTCGAAAGGTACAGACACGATGGAGGTAAATAGCTAAGGTAAGGTCCTTAACTTTAAATACCGGAACTGGAACTCTTTTACAAAGCTAATGTTATTTTGTTTAAGTCTTTGTTGGTAGAGATACACAGCTGTTTTGGAGATGATCCGGAAAAGACAGACAGATAAAAATGTAAACATTGCATTTCTGTACGGTATATGTACTGTACATATATGTATTTTCACATGTACTAATTAAAAAACTAGTATTTTGATAACAGACAGACATTTTAGTTTTGTGTATACGTACTATATGTATGTATAGATGGATATCATATTTAAGATAAATAGAATTCTCATGCCGTTCGTTAGGCGCATTCATTATTTGAAGCCTCAAACTGAAGATAATTCCAATTAAACCGGACTCATCATCGCCATCGACTCCTTTTTGCCGGCTGCAATTAAAATTCCCGCTGACGGCGCGAAGATTAGAAAACGGGAATTTTTCCATGCAAAGGTTTTGCGGCGTTTAATTGTAGGACTAATGACACCCGTTCAGCATAATCTGCATAGAGTCGAAGTTAGATAGAAAAACGATGAGGTGGAAATATTTTGTCTTGTTTAATAGTAAAATAACTCGGGTATATCAAAATCAAAATCACTCGGTATAGAGTCGAGTTTTATATTAAAAAGGGAGAATTTTTAAACTTGTGCTTATGGGAAATGTAAATGAATTGTAGGTATTCATTTTAAATTATGATTGTTTATTTATCAATCCTATTTTAATTTTAAAACGGCTATTAACATTAAAACATACAATTTTTGCATAGGCTTAGACAAACATGTAGGTAACAAAATAAAATAGTTTTTTTTTCATGTGGAAAGAGTAGAAGACGAGCCCTCCACAATGGCTAACGCCACCAAAGGACATCTGCAGACAAACTTGAGCAGATCTCTAAGATAGGATAGTTGATTCAGTTAGTAGAAGTCGTAAATAAAACTATTAATAATTTTGTAAACGTGACATCATTCCTGTAGTCATCGAAGGGGTAGGATGAGGAGTGTAATGCACTCCCATGTTTCACCAGTTACGTTTAAATCCCATGGAATGGGTGGTGAGCCTATTGCCATACACCGGGCACAGATCCAGGCTCCGAGTCACTATTAGAAATTCTAAATTAAAAAAATCCAGTTACTACTGGATCCTGGTCCTGGCTTCAAATCCCGGGTCGGGACCTCCCGATCGGCAGTCGCGCTTGCAAGCGCTCGAGTAACGAGCCAGTCAAAATAATTTTATATTAATTGGTAATAGGACATTGGAAACATTGGCTCAGTGTGACATGTATCTGGTTATTGTGACTTCTGTTAGTTAAGACTAACAGACAGGGTAAGCCCTGTTTTATTTTAATATTGAAAAAAGGCCTGTTGTTATTTCAAAAGATAGAGAGAATGACTTCTAGAAATTCTACGTCGAATCGGACACTACTGGATGGACCGGTAAGATATATAACGCGCCCTTGCAACTCTTTAATTGACGTCTCTAAAACTTTTCCAATTAATAAATAAATAGGCGAAACACGGAAGAAGTCAACTCGGAGCTCGCACTTAAACGCAATCAACACAGTAGGAATTAAAGTAAATGAAAACGTAAACTTATACTTGCTTAGAGCGAACTTAATTTAAAGTTAGTGAAGTGTTTAAGTTAAAATTCTCAGTAAAATATGCGAGTCCGCTTATAACATACATCATTAGTCGCAAATACTAACATTGGAGCTGAAAAGTTTATTTAACTCGTTGCCGCTCGCCGACTAGCTACAAACTAAGGTGAGCCTGTAGTGTGGATATTCCATGTTTTTGGGTACAATTAAACAAATATAGAATTGATTTTGTGTATTATATCTAAATGATTATACAGTGGAAGTAAACGATGAATCAAAATCGGTTAAATCTTTAAAGTATTCCTTCTAAATCAATACGTCTGTTTTGTACTCTGTTTTTATTATACATATTCCAGAGTAACTTTCATAAATATTTTAGTAGTATTTCCCATTTTATTAACAAGTATCTTGAATATAGCTATCTACATGTGGATTAAAATAAATATGGTAAGGTAAAGTACAACTGTGTACTTATATGTGCTGGGTACTTACCATTTCTATTGTTTTTAAACTGCGTCCCAACTTTTCTGTGATTGGGGGGAGCTCGTGAAGGAAGGCTTCGTACAGGTCGGAAACTAGAGAAGTTATCCGAACAAAAAATGTGAATTAAGTTGTCAGATAAATACATTACCGTCTTTACAGCTACAAAGTTGACTTAACATAATAATCAAGTATGATGATAGTGTTACAAAAAATACAATAACTGCCTGTGATGAGGAATATCTGCAGGATTTTGTTATAAGCATTTGATAATACTATGTTTATGTATATTTAATATCATGAGCTTTAAACAAATTCCGTTTTAAATTTCCCCCGGCAGCACATCCATAAGTTTCTCCAGCAGCTACGAAGACGTTGGTAGCAGACCGGATGCTCCAATCATAACTTCGGCTCCTTCAACGCAAACAGTCCGCTCCACGCTTTGAACTCACCTCGAATGTTTTATTTACATTTTTTAACGAATACCTTCATCCGTTCCATAGTAAGTTTATGTAAGCGACTCCGTTCGGTTTTACCAGATATCGCGCGAAAATTAGAAAAAACTGCAATATATACAAATTTTTTTCTTTATTATTCTTTATAATATTTGAAAAATTCTCTGCTAACGGTGTTAGTGAGAAACCATAAAAGAAGACAATAAACAACAAGATGGAAATAATTATTAAAGAGTTAGACGTGGATTGTATATCAAAAAGTTTAAAAAAATAATAAGAAGTAAAAATACCAATAAATATTACAAAATCCGAATTGCTTTTCTAAAATACCAAAAAGAAATAACCGATCTTGTTCAATTTTTTCTTTGTGTTATTAATGTGTGTATATAAATAAATAATTTAAAAAATGTTAAATGATATGGAAAAAGATGCAACGTAGCGAGAACTTTCTGGTGCAGTTACAAAGAAGTTCGAATACACCAATCATAACTTGAACACTCTTTGCGTTGTACAGTTTCAAGTGCAAAGCTTTGAGAACCCCTCGAGAGAGTGCGAAGCTCTGAAAGCGCATTGAGAGAACTTCGATATGCTTTTATTTATATTGTTACTATTTATTATATAAGTTTTGGATATAAAAAGGTTTGGATCTGTTTAATTAATATTCTTTCCTGAATTTTCTGATTTTATTTAATTAATTTTCAAAATTACACAGTTTAATAGACTTCATTTAGGTAATCTTCTATTGATTATCGTACTCAGAGAATTTCTTATGTATTACAGTAATAATAATGTTAGGGTTATTAAAATTTCATGTTGGTAAACATGAATTAGAATACATCCACAACTTTCTTTTGCAGCTCCTTGTTGCAGACTTCCTCGTAATTGGGATTCCACCATTTCCTGAAGTTCTTAATCGCAGTTGTATTCTTCGGGGCGTCGTTCAGTATGCGACACAGGACGCATACATCGGCGTCTTTAGGCGACGCCTTGTAAACATAATAGTTATGCCACCTTAAAAAAACAACTGACTGTCAAATAATAGATTGAAGTTATGAATGGAAATGTAGGGCGGTGTAAAAGGATTTTTATTGCAATAGGCTCACCCCCTGTTACAAGGGAAGTAAGTATAAAATAACTAGTGAAAAATACTACAGCTAGTTTTTGTCTGAAATTACGTAGAAATATGCGTGATGTTATAAACGCAAATGTATTGATATAGATCTGTTAACATTGTATTGCATAGAAAGGTTTAAATAAAGTATATATGGGTTTGATGAACATGCCTACCTACTAAAGCATATCTGTTGGATATTTTTTTTGTACAGAGCAAATT
>DWME01005651.1:0-14612 GCA_018244795.1 Parelbella ahira ahira | reverse complement strand
GAGCGGTTGCAAGTGCGACTGCCGATTGAGACCTCCTGGATTCAAATCCCGGGTCGGGTACTATTGGATTTTTCTAATTTAGAATTTCTAGTAGTGACTCGCAGTCTGGAATCGTGCCCGAGGTATGGCAATAGGCTCGCCCAAAGCTTTTATATTAAACTTGAAAATAAAAAACAAAATAAAAAATTTTGACTAAACCCACGACGGTTAAAATGTAATTGAAAACGGATAAAATAATTTAAAAACCCCCGACTTAAATAATTTATGTGACGAAAGACTACCTGGAACATTACTTACGGCTTTAGCAGTGTACATTACATGATAGGCAGAGGGCACCAGCTTATCAATATTTCTATCGTTGACATCTAAAATGATTTTGACTTGTTTATTTTGGCAAAATGAATTTGAATAACGTAATATATTGTAACTGAACACCTGTTGGAAGAGTATTCGTTGTTGGCATACAACTTATTGTATTCTAAAAGTCTATTTTATTTCAAAAGCATTCCTTTGTCCATATTATATAGGCATGCCTACAGACGCACCTCGACGCGCCATTGTACAGAATTCAAATGGTCGCAGCATTGTCTGAAACGGATCCTGCCTTTTGTGTGTCGTGAAAAAAATTCTAAAATATTTCTTTTGTATGGATGGGCTGAAACCTCTTCGCACTGGCTCTCGTCTGGCTCGCTCTTTTCCTTACCGGATAACATCTAAATGCAACTACGTATAACCTCAATACCTGGAAGATAATGCACTGCCTTTTTTCATTTGTACAGAGCTCTTTCAAGATATTGGTACGCGATCATTATTCTCAATTTTAGTATTTCCACCTACTTCATATTTTTGTTTTATTTTAATATTTATTAAGTATATATATTAATAGATTTCAAATTAATTTTAATATAACGACTATATTAGTCAGGTTTATGACTTCATTTATTATATTACCAAAGGCTTTATAGTAGTACCGACCACATTCTCGCCATCCTCCTTTCGCGATTGGTAATGCCACCAGGCATTCAGTTCACTCTTTGTAACCTAACCTTAGGTTAAGAAGAGAAAATAAATGATGAAATGAAACTTAGCATTATGTTGTCAATGCTAAAGGGTTAACGGTTGTTTAGTAAGTAGATACTTACATGGTCTTTAGTTAGATGTCGTCTTTCAAGGTTATGATAAGAAAATATTAAGAAGTATTCACAGTACAAATTGTATAATTTCAAAGAAGAGATGATGATGTAGATAAGTGTGAGTTTCCCGTTCCAGCGACGAATTAAACGGAAGCGAAGTCGTGTGTTCGGCCGCTAATTCCCTTTGTTGCGATATTTAATTGAGTTTTCTCAAATTATCCCGGCAACGCCTCCAGCTTGAGTGCCTAATGATCGGGAAAATACCCTCTTTGTATCTAACGAGTGCGTAGCAAAGCTAATTGGCAAAGGAGATTAAAAATTATTGCACTTAAAGCTATGTAAAAATTTCCACCAACGATTTAATTATAAGTTATAACAACATTCATTAAGAATCTTTTGCATGGGATTTTCTTGATTATATACATTTTTACTTATCCATTTTGCCGCACCGTATAAAAAAATTGACAATAAATGCCTCGGGACATCCCTACATGCGGCCTTCTGAACTCAAAGTAGGCCCGACAAGAACCTATGATATGATGATACTTTTAAAACTACCCATGGACACTGTTTTCATTGAGACGATATAAACTACTTGTGCTTACTACACGACTATTTGTTCTGGGTCGGAATCACGCAGTTTCTGGGTTCGATTCAGAGCCAGCGGGCCAGTCAACTGATACTGGTAATACAAAATTTATGAGTTTGATAAAATATTCATATAGTGAATAACGCATTATTGGGTTACATCGCCGTAGTCCGAAAAGTGTTTTCGTGTTTCCAAGAAAACTGCGCCTAAACTTTTTGGGAGCGGTTAACTACAACATCTCCCGGCGCCCCGCGAGCTATCTGACTCGTGCCGTCTGCGGACCGTCAGCCTGTCAAGACATTCATACATTTTATTTCCCAAAATTCTTCTCTTTCCTCATTTTTTCTTTTGTTTTACCTCAGCAAAAGCTTTTATGACCTTATGTCGTCATATAAACGTGGACCAAAATATATATAAAACAGTACTCTCCAAGGTAACCATGAACAGGCTTTTACAGGTATACGTGGTTCATCTCAGAAGGTATTTTCCCTTATTAAGATGCCACGAATATTAAATATGATACCCTATCATACACAATGAGCCTCTACAAAATTGTTCATCATTATAATGTTACTATTTCTGATACACTTTAAGATTTTGAAGGTAATCAAAGTATGGAAACCACGAACCCTCATCACTTCCAGACTTGTAAGTTGTTTCATAAAAAAATCCATAATACGATGCAACTTACTACGCTTTCGTCATTACCAACGTGTCTGGATCTGAATCCATTGCTGGACATACATACATATGTAGGCTTCCCCGAAGGGAGTGTTTCCCGTCATCCCCATACTGGGTATGTGGTTTGGAAATCGACACTTTAATATTTATTTTTCATATCTATTCTATCCTGATTGCACCATATGCTTCACAATTATTAATTTCTCAAGTCTGTCTGTTCGATGTCACTGCTAATGCTAGAGGTAATTCTCGAAAGAGGAAATACGCAGATTGCTTTACGATTGCATTTAAAACAACGTATTCATACTAATATACTAACTGGGTGGAGCGATGTTTACCGAAGACATATTGAATATTACACATTCCCTAACCAAACAAACGAGACAAAATACGCAGTACGTAAATAAACAAATCAAATATCAGGTTATGTTTACTTAAAATTGTAAATAAATTATTATTCAATCATAACATTTATTCGTTTGTAGCAGAAATAAAAGCTATTGACTATATTTGTGTAGCGACCAAGTACCTCCCTATCTATTCAGCAGTAATTATCAGTTTTATTGTAGCTCAAAGGAATACACTCTTGGTTTTTCCGTTTAATACGACCGATACGGTGCTAGTGATATTCGTCCTTTGCGCGATTTTCATCTAGGGCGGAGCAGATTTTCATAGAATACCCTGGCCCCCGCGCCAGGGTAATCTATAAATATGTATGTACATGAAATTCCTTTAGTACAAAAGAGATAAATATACATAAATATTGCCTGTTTTAAATGGCAATAAATTTAAGAATATGATAATATATGTATATAACAAAATATGATAGGTACTAACAAATTAATTATCGACTGTTCTCGTCCCACCGAAATTACGATAATGAAGTAGTGCGTTCAATATTTTACATTTTTCTGGGAAAGATAAATTTAAATAATAAATCAGATTAAACATTAATGAAATATCTTATTCCTGTATATCTTCCTGCATGTATTCCTGTATGTACTAAAGTATTTATTAAGTTTTATCGAATTCTACGTATATTCAAATTATTTATACATAATATAACAATCTCTCAGATTAGACAAGAAATAACGAGATATAAGAGAACAAAACTCCAAGCTCGTCCTTGGAAAAAAGTATTATTCTTTTGTTCTCATTATAAATAAAGTATTTAATGTTGACATCAATTTTTTTATATTATTACATATCACGAAGCCCTAAAGATGTTTCAAATGGGTCATTTGTTTCTTTTTCTCCCTCAAGTGTATTACACAGTATTCTGCCTTAATAAGAATTAAAAAAGCCTTTCATATTTTTTCACATTTCAGTGAAACGTAGCAATTTAAAAAAACTAGTGTGCTGGACTATAATGTCATGTACCGCGCCAAAACGCAGTATCGTACATACTGTAGAATTCCTGTAACGCATTGTCGGAAAGTACGTCAAATGAGGTCCCGCACTCAATCTATTAAAGTGGTTATGTTTTGCCACATAAACACTTCAACCTGTCGACTCAGTTCCTGAGGGACAGTTGTATTTCAACTGGGACTCTACTTCTATTTAGGGATGTATAGAGTACATATAGATATGTTTTAAACAGTAATTCACTCTAGAAGCGTTTTTTTTCATGCAGAAAATGTTCCAAAAATGGTCCTTATAAAAACGCATTGATAGACTAGGGGTTTAGAATTAAGACTCTTGGTACTCTGGGAACAAGTAGGAGAGCGCACTTTTTTCCAAAAATGTGCGTTCCTATATTAATATCACTCACTGTAATGCTGTAAGAAAATATACTGAAGAAACCTGCACACTTTAAAGTTGTCTATAACGTTTTCTAATCTATGTAGTTTATTAGCTACCTGAATACTACAGACGCTATCTATTTTGTACTCTGATTGGTGAGTATGAAGTTTCGTTTAACTAGAACAATTTGAAGATACTTTGCCAAATGTATCATTCATTATTAAAGAACGACATAGTAGTCGGGCGGTGTACTTAAAACCATAATCGTTTTTGAATTTAATAATACGTAATCACTTTGATAAGTTCAACCGCTTGTTAATTTGTTCATAAGACGGGCAAGACAATTAGAGCACTATTAATATTGCATAATAAAACACAATATGATGGAATTTAAAATGTACTTCTACATTTCTGAAGCGATTGGTAATCGAATTTGTTACTTATTTACAGAACGGCAGTTTGAATAGTTTATTTAAATTAGTTACTATCATAGCTGTGCTGGACTGGCGGTGTAGGGTTCGGTCTTCTGCGGGCGTCTAAGGTTTAAAAGGTCATTTGTATTATCTTGGTCGAAGATCACTTTCTATGAAACAGAAGAAAAACATCGTGTGGAAACTAATACAACTATTAGGTGTGCAGTTTCCTTTATTAATCTTGAAATGCAAATTTTTTAATCAAGACGTACGTGCCAGACTTTGAAACCAGGACGCCCGGAGTAGGAGGCTGAATTCTAAAACAGTAGATCCATATCTATTGTTCCCTATTACACCTAACTGACAAGTAACTGCTGTATTAGTTCAGTGTCATTTATACTCTGCAGGATCAAAAACCCTAATATAACAAATTTTATCTAAGTTCGCCGCCCAAAGTTTTCGGATGTAATATTTTTAAACTAATCTCCATTCCCGCAGCGAGCGCGGCGATCCGTCCGGAACAAAGCGAGCGGTGCCTTATCAGCGGTTATTTAACGCTCGCTAAACCCGTGTAACCGACTATTTATGGTCAAATAGCGTTATTGTCAACTTGTAATGTTACACTGCGAACAACCATTACATATTTTTTATAAAGTAACCGGTCTAGTTTGACTCTGTAAGCGTTTGTTCGTTTATTAAAATTATTGTACGTTGGATAATTATGACGCTTATAAAAACTTGGACAATGACCCGGACGTGTTTGTACATATTTCAAACACTACAGAGGTTATTTGAAATTAAAGAGTACAAAACCCAAGATAGAGTACGGCTAACACAGAGGCAATGATTGACAACAATTAGCTAAAATAATCCCAACAAGATCAGGAACGTATACTTGAATACGTATATTTGAATACTTTTTAGCTTTTACAGTTATCAGTATTATAATAGTTTCTGTAAAAAAACATATAGTTTTTTAGTTTCACGGACATTAGAATATTTTTTGGGAAAGAAGGTTTTTCCGAAAGTAGACTAGTGGTTACAATGTGTAAGCTGACATTACTTGTGCTGTACGTACATTTACACATTTTCATAGCCTTCCTCGTGCCAGTTTTTGAAACCCATTTTTTTAAATGTATTTGATTACATTTTTACTGTTGGACCTCCAACAGGATAGCTGGGTAGAAAAAGAGAAAAATGAAATGTGAATGATAAAAATATTGAGGTTTACACAAATTATTATAAAATTGCTCGTAAAGTGAATTATCAGTAGGTACATCATTATAAATACGGAAAAATGTTCTTTACAATATGTGTTAATAACATGATGAACTCGCGTACTTCTTCAGGTGCTCTCAGAGACCACAAATGGCTCGTGGTCTACTGGCTCAGAATCACAACTTTACACAAAAATATAAAGCTTCAACATTTTAGAATTATTCTCTTATTATGCCGTAATATAAACATAACAGATGCGATGTTCAACAGTTTATTGAAACATATTAATGGCTGTTGTGAGCTGACCGAGGAACGAAAGAAAAGGTATACAATAATATAAGAGCAGAGTACTTTTTATTGTTAGTTGACTCGATATCGTCTTAGTCAACTACCTGCTTGAAATACCGATTTCAACTTCAATTTGCAGCCAGCTTTATATGAAAAAATCAACTTTTTCACGAACCGAGGCTCGCTTAAAACTCGCCCATAACACGCGGCGTTTGAAGTTGCTTGTATGTTTGTTTTATCAGAAGTATAACAATATTTATGTTTGTCCAACAGCCGCTGAGCAAATCATTTCAGTGCTGTTTGCTTTGGTTAACAGAAAAAGGGGATGTTTCCGCTTCAAGAAGCATTACGAGTTTATTTTGGAGTGTCGATACAGTAACATGAATTAGATTTATTTTGTACGTTGAAAAAATATTCTGTTTCCACGGCGCTGATGGAAAATAACTACCTACTCTCTGAAACATTTTTCCTTCTTCGTTCGTTTGAAGCATTATTTTGCTTTCAATGAGAAATGGAAATTGTAAAAGCATTACTGGATCACGCTATACAGTGTTGTTTTTATATTTATGTGTCTCTCTCACTCATCTAAAAAATATTCATTTTCAAGTCCATGATAACAATTTACATTTTATATTATAAATTTTAATACTTCGTATATCTATCTGTGTTAGGGAAATGCGACACTATACCGGGAGATGGATGAAATTTCTACACCTTCTAAACTCCCCTGAGCAATGGATAAGTCGTAGGGTTTAAACATTAATTTGCAGGTTAACAGGTAAACATTAAGTCGCGGGCGCCAGAACGGTCATTAGGGCCCGCTAGGACAGGCAGCGTTAACGAGTTTAACATCGGCAGTTAAGGAACAGCTGATAAAAACGGAGAATTAACGTGTTCAGTTTTTGTTATAACTGAGGATTTTATTCCTCTCAATTTCCTCATCCCATGGAAGTATTTACTAAATTTCATCGTATGTAGATTTCCTCAGTTAGTTTTCACTAACATTTTGTTACAATCTGTCAATTTCAGGTCCGTACAGTGTGGACGCGAATAATAGGTAGGACTCACACTCGGTCATAACAACGACATGTATCGGATAACAGAGAGAATGCGTCCCTTCTGTCCATAACATATGAATGTTATACAGACATCATGCAATGTTTGAAGAGTTCTAAGAAAATAATTTATAATGGTAATACATACCAAACACGAGTAGAAAGAAATGGAAAACATATTAGAACAAAAACTCTAAACTAAAATCTTAAACAGCATTTTGACAGACCTAACATTCCATAACATTTTCCCTAACTGAATCTCTCACTCGGGATTAGCATATTTATTTAGGATCAGTAATATGCACGTTCGCTAAGTTATTTTAAACTTGGTGGAAGGTCAAGCCGAGGACACCGAACAAGGTAAAAGACCAAACTACATGAAGTACTTACGGGCAGTGACAGACGGCAATATTAGTCTGACAGAAGAGATCTAGAGAGGGAGACCTGATTTCGAACTAACCAATCACACTTATTCAATATCCGTGTATTCCCTACGCATGATATAATTCCTTGTACGATAAAATATTTTATTGTGATGTGCTGAAGTAATTAGCTACGGGGTTAAGTGTATTAATTAGTCGGTAGGATGAGACGCCGCACGCGAAGTACCAGGGGGCTATGTCATTAATGCTCCCTTGTTAAGTGATATTATCAAACTTAACATCTTACGGTAAACTGCTAGAAATCATAACGAGCGACTACGATGATATTATTATAGCCGTGGCGATAAGCGTTACTACACTGAATACCACGAATATGTTTTTTTGGCGTAATTATCAACCCGTTAACAATTTATGCATATACAAAAGATGATGAGAATAATTTGCGTCTGCCCACTCGCAATTGGTCAGCGTGGTGCAATATGACTTTAATTCTTCTCATCCTTAGGGGAGACTCACATCCAAAAGAAGAACAATAAAAGGGTGATGTTGATAACACCATCAACCCTATTTTTCATCCTTTCTGTCTCAGACTAAACAGTTTCTTTTCCACCCTCTACTAGGATGCCACCATTGTTTAACGATACGTGTGACTTAGGAGAACATAGAAGTGCGTCGTCCTCCGAATGAATCTTTTTTTACACATTTCTTTCATTCCACATCGTACCAAAAAGAGAAAGCCCTGTGAAGAAAACTGTTTTAACTGCATCCAAAAACGTTGTCTCGAAAGGTATATCTACGACACGATATTACCCACTAACACGCAAACACATTATAACCTTATACCCATGCTTTCAGTAATTCAAACCTCATTGGGCACTTCGTAGATTTTAAATAAATAGCTAGTGAAAATAGAAATTGCAATAAAATGTGCTATTCATTAAACGATCTTATTCAATCTTTACCTTTTATCAACACAAATATTTTTCATATTCCCAACCGCAGAGCTCTGAATATGAACGCAATTTACTTCGACGACGCGAGAGATCCCACCGGCCACACAACTCAATCACGTACACCGGAAATTGCGGGGAAAAGTTATGAAACTCGACTTATCATTTACAACGAGAGATAGCTGGTCTGCGTCGCGGCTCGACACATCCAACATGGCGGCCAACTGCCGAACGCTGCGCTGGAGTTAATCGTTGCAAGTCACATTGACAAACTGGACAGCAACAATATTTTAATTTCATTATTATGTCTCTCCAGGTTGCTTGCAGATAGCTACCGAATGCCACATTTCTATTCTTACCGACCTAACGTGGTTCTCCTTCATTCATCCCTTTATTCGTACACAGCTTCGGAAATTTTTATCTCCTGAAAAAAATTAATAAAATACGACAGTCACGCGGTAAATGTACGTATCTCACGTGCGAGTGAAATTTGCGGAGGAAATTACGTAACCCGCCTTATCGCTTCAGCGAGAGATAGCTGCACTGTCTAACGGACACGGATCAAAACATCAAATATGGCATCCGGAACGGCGAGGGTCGCGCCGGAGTTAACTGCTTCAAGTGAATTAAACTGATAGGATCTCCGACGACGGCTCTGATTTATTACCTTACTCGGATTAATTTAGATATACTGACCAACAATGCTGATTTATGTTAAAATGTCAAGTCCAATGCACTGATAAGCCATACATACTGGCAAAAGACAGATTTTTATACACGAAATCGTCTAAGCGTCTATAAGAATTTCATTTCGACATTTTCTTGATTATTTTTCCACGAAACGTAGGTACTCTGATTTTCTGTCCGAATTTTTATTAAATTGCTTTTGCGTGTTATTTAACGTTGAATTCCTTCAAAAATGTAATTAGTATGTTCGTACTACATAACTTAAATTGCAGTTTTTTGGCGCCGTTTTTAAGCATATTATTAACTATATATATGTTAGTTACGCACGCTACATTATTCTATGAGAATACTTTTTTCTCGCGTGGAAGAGAACATTCATTTGACAATATTAAAATATTCATATGTTCAGTCTGTGTATTCGTATGAAAAAGTAAATGGCAGATAATAGACGTCGCTAATATATTTTATTATTATTAATTATTTCGTGAAAAGAATAAAGCTGTAGAAAGTGTGACCCATTTAACGTTGTAAGTGACAAAAATTCCTAAATCCTGAAATCACAGGGCCGGCATAATTCAACTTCAAAGCGCACACGTGCGTTCAGCTCCTGAGAACCGAACAGCTCTTATGGAGTTTGTCAAATATTTTATGACTTTTCGTGCATATGTAATTGGCTCATTTAGTATCGAAATTTATGGAGCGGAAAATAATACGAAATTTCGGTAATGACCAGCTTTGACCGCCATATTCTAATTTAAATTTACAAAGAACATAATCAGAATGCTACTTCGCTCATTAGTCAGTTGTATAAACAGCAAAACGCAGGACGCACGTCGTTACACAAAATGTGCGTTTTAGGATTAAAATAATGTACTAGCTGTAACAATAAAGAAAAATCATCGCAAGGAAACTTGAACACCTCAGAATGCACCATAATGTTCTTTAAGGCACGTGAATTTTGTCAAGATCTACAATATAAGGAATTCCTACATTTTAAATCCAGTGCGGTCGCTGTAAGCTGGAACTACAGATTTGATATTTTCCTTTACGCCCGGACACCGCTTGTGGTATATCTCATCGTAAATGACAAGTCCGGCTATAAACTCTCTCCATAACAACCAGCGAACATGATTGAGTTGGTCGGTAAAACTGGCGACGCGGGTAAACTCCATCTAAGCTACACTGTAAATGTATTTGATATATAATTAGTACCATTTTAATATCATGGAAAAGCTCACATACAAAGAGCAGAATTAACTAACCACTTGCGATGAATGCGCTTCTTCACACGCCGTCTGTCTCCGCCTACAAATGCCTCTACCTTTAACTTCAACAAATTGAAAAATGAATTTTATATTCCACATAATAAATCAAATTTCGAAAATAACCAACACTAGTAAATATAAAAAAAAAATCTATAAGTAATATTGTACAGTATTTCAACCATGATACTTATATCTTAGTAGAGACGTTAACGAACAGAAAGCTAAGAGGCTGTGGTAGAGTGAAACTCCCAGAACTAAATTCGACGTGAGTAGCTTGAATGAAGAATTATGTAATTCTTGGCTTCATTATCCCCACTAAGACACTTGTTCGAGAGACGAAGCAAGTAGACAATGAGCGAAAATACCATGATCGGACGAAGATCAATAATATAATGATAAAGTAATTACTTTTATTTTGGAATATTTATAGGCTCGAAGGTAAGCTGTATTGTGTGAAATACATACTTATATAGATGTGTTAATTTTACAGCCAAACACAGAAAAGATATTTGGGCTCATGATACAAACACATATTTGTCGTGGATAGGAATCGCACGACACACCCACCACCCCCGGCTCAGCAATCACAATGACTAACCACTGGACCAAGAAGTCAGTGTTTTGTATATAATCAATTGCTGTTTAGATTGCATCTCTATCTGCTACCAACTGTGAAATGTTTCGGAAAGTAGATAATGCGTGCTAATCGATAGAAATGCTGAGCTTTCCCTAACAAGGTTGACTTACTATCGTCAAGTTTGATTTCGTTTATTTTTGGGCTACTGTGGCTATTCAAATTAAATTTATCTTTACAATATAATGTACCAGTAGCCTACTGAGTTCATTGTCCGTCCATAATTTAAAGATTGGTGTAGGTGACCCATACAGATTTTTCGCAATTCCTTTTATACCATTAATTTTTCATCGTATCTTACTAACCTATTAATTTAACCGAAATTCACCTTTTTTCCAGATACCGCTACAAAATTTACATTAATGCTAAGACGCACTCAATGCATTTCAAACAAAATACTAACATCTTAGCACGTCACATAAAGGGCCAAAGCAGCGCAGCCAAGTAGCGCAGACGCGACGTCATTTGTTTGGTACAGAACGTGTCAATCAGTATCTGTTTAAATATACACCTTTATAGAATTATATCGTTCCCTTATCGCTACTCTCTATATATCTGACTCGTCACAAAACAGAGATTTAGTAGAAAGAGATCCTTTAACGCTTAAAATATTCTGGTGTAAAACTTCGCCTTCACCTGAGTGGAATTATTCAACAGTTTCATTAGCAACTTATGCATGTGTGAAGTAAATTACTGCGAGTATTACTTCGGAGTTGGGGAATTTCTGTGCGACTCTCGCCGCTATTATTGCAAGAATTTAAAAAGGCAAGCAATATTAAAATCTTACCACCGTATTCAGTTATATTATTTTGATTATATTATCACGCCAAATCCATTAACCAGTAGGCAGAGAGCACCGAGTGACAAATATCTCTATCTTTACAAACCCAACGAGCTTATTCTGCGTTCATTACTTTCTTCATAGACGCACCTCGGTTTAAGAGATTTCTGACTAACTATCAGCCTGTGATAGGTAACTTTTAGCATCTGCCACCCATCGACTTCCGCAATGTCTCTATTTTGTCATTCATCAGCCATTTTCTCCACTAATCCGAAACATCACGTTCATATAAATCTGTCTAACATCTAACTATCAAATGTAATATATGTTATTCACATCTGTATGACGTATGCGAACGGCACGTGCCAACCCGCATAATAGGCATGATAGCCTCATCTCAGCCGCGTTAATTCTACTTTCATCCTGTATTAGACATCTTTTATTATCGCAGATTATACATGGTAATATTATTTATAATGAAAAGATTTGTTACCGAATTACTCATTTGTAGAACCAAAGCTCAGAAAGGAAGATGAAAAATTAAAAACAGATGAAATTTGTTCTTTTCCCTCTATGTTCAACTCCACTTATTAAGGACGCATCTTTAATCTCTTTTGTTTTACAAAGTTTTCGTTAGGCGTGTTCCAAAGTTTTCCAATGTGATCCAATGGAGATTTGAAGTTTCGTTGTTAACAGCTGTATCGTCTTCCCGATTAAATGCCTCTCTCTCCATTTCCGGTACTTCGGTTTCCGTGACACAATAAAATTTAGTACATTTCATGGACAAGAAGTACATGGTAATACTACCTAATCGTATTTATAGTAATTTCAAAATGTTGCTATTTAGAATAAAATTTGCACGACGAAAGTGTTTATAGGGTAAAAAGAACAAATAAAGTATTTAAGAGCGTACATCTTTACGGTTTCAAAGCAGAATTAGCCGAGAATAGTACACGTAAGTAATAATGTATGCGATCGATTTTCAAAAGTTCCCGCACAGCACGAATCCGAATTAGGTAGGCTGAATTTTTTAGGGGCCGCTAGCCCAGGCCTTTGTTCGAAACGAATAAATCACTGCATATTGCCTACGCTTTAGACCGCTACAGCATTTTGAAATCGCGCTTTGGACGATATGACGGCATTGTCGGCTTGGAATTGCGCAACAATGTTTGGCGATGTACGTAACTGCGCGTAATGTGTCCGTTATTTGAACTGTACTTTGATCATGAACATATCTAAAATAGCTTACTTAACTCCTTGCTCATTGTTGAAAATATTTATTCATAATGCAGTCGAGTGTTCGTCGATACACTCTTTAGAATTACTTACTGCACTTGAGAAAACTCTTAGGCATGGTATTAATAAAGATGACAACGATTTACAATATACATGATATGTATATTTTGTGCAAAAATAACAACTGTATCTCAGTCCGTCCAAAACGTTATCTAAACCACCTCAAAACATATGTGTACAGATAAAATGGATAGTAGCCAAGGAAGACATTGCAAATGTGGGTGTACTACTCGTATGTACCGTACATGCGAGTAATGTTATCGCGAGCGTTTTAATTAAGACATCCGGGACTACACGGCACAAGCCACTTGCACTGCAATTATACATCAGTGTGATTGTTTCCAAATGTTCATATGTTCTAAAATAATTAATTCCACAGTGGCCTCATTAAAGTTAATGATGATCCGAAATATATTGTGCCGACTCGTATAAATGCATTTTTGAAAGTGTTCAAATAAAATTGAAGAATATATTGCAAGGTTCATAGCAGACTATTTGGAAAACCGCACCGTACACATCACCTTGGAATTGAGGTTATGTTACATATGCAATACCATAAGAATTAAAAATACTAGCTGCCATTAACGTTTTACCTACTACGTTTGCATCCATCATTCCAAGCTTATGATGCATCCTCCAATAAATATATACCTACTTAGTTACTCCTTGTTCATAATGTTCGCAACTTTGTTCATAACATAACTTTTATAAATGTACTCTTATAACAGACAGTTTTTGTTTCACTTTTAACAATCATATTTGTAGTAAAGCTGTGTAAATCGAGTTTCCTATAAATTATTTTTATGAATTAATTTAGTCAATGTGTGGTAAGCCTTGTCATTTGGTGCCTTGTAAGGGACATAATGGATCGTCACATGTGTTGTAAGGGACATAATTGATCATCACATCATCAGCCTATCTTCGTCCACTGTTTGACATAGCGTCCCCCTCGGGGCACAGTTTGTAAAAGATTTCGAATTACGCCGGCTCTGAAGTGCAAGCACATGATAAAATATGCTGCAGTCAAAACCGAAATCGATAAATTTAGTATTAAAATAAGTGCATTACCAATTCTTGTATTGTTGAAAAACCCGAATAGGTTGGGTAATGTTAATGAAATCGCGAACCCATGTCAAAGTATAGGCGGTGAAAAGCGGCGGAGGGTGCGATACGAGTGTGTATAAATATATGCTCGAGAGTTTGCAGCAACGGAATAATGTGAGTGGAAATTCTTACCCTTCTCTTATAAACTCACTTCACTTACAACATTTTAAGGTAGAAACTTAAAATAATTCTAGTGGAGAAACTGAACCCGGCGGAATCCCCTGCCGAGAAAAACATTCCTAAACATCACAACTAGAAGTATCTTTCATTAAGAAGAATCGGAGCTATCGGAGTAGCCCGCCTCGTTGGTCTTATATTTTTCTAATTTAGAATTTCTAGTAGTGACTCGGAGTCTGGAATTGTGCCCGGTGTATGACAATAGGCTCACCACC
>DWME01005650.1:0-14613 GCA_018244795.1 Parelbella ahira ahira | reverse complement strand
CTACGTTGACTGCCTCACTGGTCTAGTGGTTGCAAGCGCATTTGCTGATTGACTTATCAATCCGACTTAACAGTCCCAGGTTCAATTTCCAAGTTGCGAAAAGTTTGGTTATTGTTGCGTAAAATTTCTACTAGCGACTCGGATTCTGGATTTATGCATGGTGTATGTACATACACTCACTTCCTATTCCATAATGGGACATCATCGTAATTGGTGAAAAGTGGGTATTATCTACACGCCTCCGCCTGCCTCTTCGAATTAATAACAGGCGTGATGTAACGTTACGTCTATGTATCTTCCATGTCTGAATAAGTATGACATAACCATGCACTAAATTTTATTCTGGAAAATTTCTCCTTCGACCATTAATATAGAATAACGGATACGAGTTAAGTTAAATGTGTTACCGACAGATAAAAATCGGTAATGAGGAAATAATATTCAAACATAATTCCCAGTTAAGTTCAACAGAGTGGACATTAATAATGCACCGCTCTCACATACTAAGTAGTGGTTTAAGCATGTCCTGTAGTAACGGACAGTAATAGAAATAAGTTACTTCGCGCCGTGAAATGGTTTCGAATAAAACCCCTACTGAGCCGTAATTTAATATAATCGCTTTTCGACATAAAACTATCGAAAAGCGTTGAAAATTACAGCGGAACAAGTCCAGGCGATTTTAATAGAAACGACATTCTATTAGAATTGTCCGATCGTCACAGTAATTAAATCCCGTAACATTCTTAGTATGTGCCTGTATTATGTATTATTATGAAAAATTATTATCCTATTACGGTATGTTTAATAAGACGTCATTACTGAAAACCATGTTTTGCACTGTTGTAGAAAGACAGTTTATTTAATATTCATTGAAGGAAGAGCTGTCCTTGAATTGCTTGGGTCCAACATTCCCTTGTAACATTTCATAACATATGGATCATAAAGAGGCCTAAAAATACAAATAAAGAGCGTACTTTATCACGAAGTCTAATTGTATATTAACCACAGCAGTTTATAAAATAATTTATCTGTTCTGGTATAAAGTAAAAGTAATACAATTAAAAATCCAATTACTTTAAGGTAAACCAATTCTATTGAGGACTGTCTCTGTGGTCGTCTCTACCGAATCTGGATGATAGCGCAGTTAAAGTGATAGAGCTATATTACTTCAATTTACAATAAGCCTATGTTTTAAATAGGAAAATTATACAGATATAATTTTAAGCGACGAGTAGTTTCAGATCTTTATTTTAAAACACGACACGACTTTGCAAACGACACGATCACGATTTAAATAAACTTTAAGCAGCTTGTTACACGTTCGAGCCGTTATCTGTAATTTACATATCGTCACACCCATTTCCTACAGAGGTAGGTGGAAACCAAGGGTTTTCATCGGCTGTGAGGTTGACAAACATATTTATTATGAGTCTCATTTTATTCTAGTTTCTTTATATGATCGTGTTAAGGATAGACTTGTTCTAGGCCTATTTTAGGCCGTATCCGATTCGATCGATAAACGTTTGAAAAGGTCTACCTCCTCTGGCATTACGATTGTATATTGATTGTATTTCAACTCTACGAAAGTCATAAAAGACTCAACTCCAAAAATGTATCGTCGGCATCATATTTTATATCGCAAACATCCAAATGCTCATTGTTCAATGCATTTTAGGATCACCTGCTTCTTCTCTTCCATAAAAACTCATTAATCCATCTAATTCAAATGTATTCATCTACTCGAATATATTTCCACAATCAAAACGATTCGCACTTACAATATATGACGCAGTTTTTTGACAGCACTGACACTACACTGTTTTAAAACATCGTTTCATTTCGCTCTTTAATATCGTATTGTATAAACAGACAAGATGTTGCCAGCACTGCATCGGCCGAGTCCAAATAAAAACTATTGTATAAATCCGTGAGTCACGGAGCGTACATATGCATGAGGGAATTAAAATAATACACGCCGACTGCACGTGAGATATGGGTTACTTAGACGTTTGAATATATACACTGTCTGACCTTCCGTTTGTCTACAATTAGCATATAACATTAGTCTGCATAGTGATGCAGGAAGTCGACTTATATTAATAACATTTATAAGAATATTTGACCCTCTTTTACTATAAAACACTTCGTGAATATTTACATACATTATTTAATTATGTACCTGACTAATTTATGATTATTTTTTCGGCATAGCCACTCTATGCCGAAGACCGGATCGCAAGAAGATCGCAGTGAGATCACAGTGGAGTCGGATTTTAATAATGTTTTACCCGATTTATAAACTGGACTTCGTCGGTCCAGAAGTTAGTGATATTGGCTTTTGAAACGCAAATCATAGTCCTAATCAGGTCGAATATTTATGCGATGATCACGAGTGTTTGTTATATGTCTGGTTGTACTGCTAGTCAATATTTGCACTATTATCCCAGAACAAGAACCAAACTTTCACAATAATCTTCAAAATATCTCATCATCTTAGAGAAAATCATAGGACCACTGTAACTTGGCCATGTCTGTAAATTATTATGACTAATTAACTTTTGATATTAAAACAACAAAAATGTAGATAAACATTATATACCAATTGCATTTTACATATTTTAAAAGTAACACCTTAATTAATTTACTTTTATGATTTATAGTAATCTTACTTTTTACTTACCAAAGTTTTTCATTTGGAACATTCGGTGAGCGGATCGATCATTTCGCGGGCTTCTAAAGAAGTAAAGCACTTACATGGGACCACAGAAGAACAATTGGCCAGAAGTGGCAATATATAAGCGATAAATGCATTATTTTCACTTCGATGCATTATTCGTTTTGGACTTAATAAATGACTGATTTCGGTGACCTGACAAGTCCTAAAACAATATAAATGGTTCTTCTTAAATGGCCTTAACCTATATCAGCACCATAAATAGCGGGAAGAAGTCGGGATATTCCAAATAATCGGTGGATAAAATAACGGGTTGCAATCATGAAAATTAAAGTTCAGTCTGTATCACATCCTTTGTAAGACAAACAGGTTTCTTTCTATTTCACAGTAACTCTGTGGCTTTAAACAAAAATCGCCTCCACCGGGGCTTGTTAATTAAAACCGTCAATCAGCGGTGATGGTCGATTTAGTCCTTTTAGAGCCAAAGAGTAGCGTCGAAGAGTGGCCAGTTATAAATTGTACAACGTTTTGTGGGTACATTATTATAACCTGACTGTCGTGTTGAGACGAATATACGAATAGTTAAAAGGGCGACAGTTGATCGAGAGGTTCTGGGTTCGATCTCTGAGATCCGTACTATTCATCATCATCATCATCATCAGCCTATTTCCGTCCACTCCTGGACATAGGCCTCTACAATAGCATGTCATTGAGCTATCCGGTTTATTCCATAGTGGGGCTTTAAACAAAATGGGTGAACCATATCGATGTACTACACTCTACCCATATTTTAAGAAAATTTGGGAGAGAAGGTAAAAAAAATATCTAGCTGTTAAATTGAATATATACTGACTTGGACTTAAGATCTTTCTAACTTCACTTGATATTCATGAAAAATAGTCAGAGGTCCTTCACCTTCATTACACGCTGGAACGCTTACAACTGATTAAATTATCCTAATTGTCTGCTTACCATCCAGTGTGATAAGCTAACGAGATAAACGCATACATAATTAACTAGAGATGGTCTAGATATTATAACTAAGTAAATTATAGTACATCCACTCAGGATTCAGAATTAGGATTCCACAATAGAGCCTACCCACATTTAGCAGAAAGATGACTATTCCATAATGATGTTTTGGTAACAGTTGAAGATAAGGGTTAATGGCCAAGACGAGTCTCGAAATTTCTGAGACTGCTGGAAACTCTGCAATTAGTTTTAACTGCTACAGAAAAGTTTCATGAAGATTCGAGTGACGATAGTAAAAATTTACGCTTACTCATCATAGCCAGCATCACATCTGATCCCAAACTAATCTTAGTGAAGATCTCATAAGGTGCAGCTAATGATGGAAACAAATAAATCGACAAATTAAACCTTTTGAAACTTGATTGCGTTAAAGTCGTTTAACAGACGCGTTAAACTGCGTTAACGAGACAACAGCTTTATGACGCTATATTGGAATTATTGTTATTGCGTCACCTGTTTCGGGATATTTTATTTTATTTTTAACGCCGAAAGTGTCTTTGTGCTGGTGATTAAGGATTTGGTGACATTTTAAAGCACATTTAAAACGGACCGAGGTTGGTTGGTGACAGACTTGTTCGTTCCACGTAAAGGATTAAAAATATTTCAGCACCTTATAAATTGGTTTATAGTAAGGTCATTTTTCTTAAGCAATAGCATTTAAGAAAGTAATTTTCGTTTAATTCCATGATAAAGGAGTTTAAAAGTTAATTGACAAATAATTAACGATTTTTTTTATATTATTGCTGTTTTAGCATTTTAATAAACATATTATACTTATGGAGAACAAAAAATGTCAAGTTTTTACTTTTCCATGAACGTAACTAATATATAATTGTAGTTTTATATTTTTTGTTACTTAATTAACTACAAACAGCTGAGACAAAACTACTTCATCCGCTTTACTTTTATGAGATGCTATCTCGTTAAATAGCAAAAAATATCCCAAGAGCGAGCAACATTTTGCAGCGGCTATAAAAAATGATAACTAATTTATCGAGGCATGTAATTTAGCAATTTGTTTAAAGGAAAATGTTGAATAAACAATCGAAGCAAAAAACAATATAGCGTCTGCGAAGACCCGCCAAAAAAAGTTGTTAATACCGCGAATAAAGATTGATGAGGAATCAATCGGGACATGTCCCACAGATAAAGGCAACGTCCGCACAATCAATTTTAATCTGAGAACGTCGCACGTGTTGAACTCACCTCTCTTTCTAACTATGGATGATTCGAATGAAACAGAAAAAGACAGAAACATCAATAAGGCTTGTATCGGTTTTGATGGAGGTGCCATTAGCGATGACGCCAGCCTACTTTCGGAATTAAAGTCCGCTAAAGGAGATTGAACGAGGGCGGTTATCAGCTAAGACAATGATGTAAGCGAAAACACCGATGCTTAAGTAAGCGGGCATAAGTACATTTTTCAAGTAAAGATTTTATAAAAATTTAACATTAATGATAAACTTTTATTTAATGACCTTTCAAACAATGTCATTTTTAGACTTAATGCAAATTATATAGTGACAATTCAAATGATACATATATTCATAATCAAGGTTGCTATAATTGCTATTTCGTATGGTATGCATTTCCAAAATTTCCAAAATAGTTACTTTTTGGCATTCCGATATTCAAATTTTGCAGGCAGTCAGGACTCGCTCCTGATAATTTCACCGAATCGTCGATGTGCATGATATTATAAATAACTTTAATGGAACATAAACTGTCACATTTCAATAGCCACACCTCGATCCAAAACCAGTTGAAATTAGTGGAGAGAATTTCTCTTTAAGCAAGCAATAAGCAGGCAGTTGAATCAAACCAACCGGCTTATAACGCAGAAAACTATAAATTACAAGACCTATAAATCTAAGTGGATTAAAATCGATTTGTAGAATGAAACCAGTTACATACAGTATTTGCTTTTAGTATTGATGTGCCACGACCTATGATTGATGATACATTACAAAGCACTCGTACTGAGCCAGTGTTTACTGTACATTCAATGGAGAAGCTTCTAAAGCGGACGCTTAAAGACGATAATCGATTGCATTTCGATATAAAATATTGCAATTTATAGTGCTAAAGGCAAAATTTAATGTAAAATAACGAATACTAAAAATAGTAATACTGATTTATTATCTGTAAAAACGATTAATCGATAAGTTCTCGTGACAAGACAAATGCAAACGTAAACATTAAAACTGAAATACCAACGCAATTTATCACGAAACACTGAAAATAATAATAGAAGCGAAATAAGTGCAGAACGTAAAAGCGTTTCAAACTTTCTCCGTTCATCCGCTCTTTGAATAATACATGAAGTTATATCAACATTATGAAGAAAATCTAATTCTGATTCCATTTTCTTTGTCTCGTCTATGAAATGGGGAAGTCCGTTGCATTACAATATAGAAAGCCTCTAATCAAACAGTCTTAGACTTTTCATACATAATAGAGAATGTAGCTTCGTGAAATTAAAAGCCTGCGGCTATTTTCCAGCTACCGTCAGGAAGGTGCAGGGTAGTGAATTGCTGGTTGTTTTAACACTGGGTTTACACGGCGAACCCCTGAGAACCGCCAGATGTCTCTAGTGTGGTGTTTGAAGTGACTGTGAATGTAGAAAACGTGGATACGGCAAATAAACTTAGTACATGAAATATGTATGTACATTTTAAACACAACTACTTAATTAATAATTTTGTTTACTTAACTTCATTTATTTGTTTCTGTACATCAAAAAAGTATCAAGTAGCCTGCATAATGTTTATGATTTTACCGATTCTATTAATTGGTCCTGTCTTACTACCAAACAAATTGATTAAAGCATTTTTAAATAAGATTATTTACAATTATCTTGAATTCTGTAATTGTTTCATGGCGCCACTGCTTATTATTGAAAAAAAATTGCTTAAAAAATAAACATCACGCCTGTTATCCCCGAAAGAGAAGGCTGAGGAGTGTAATCACTCCCACATTTCACCTGTTAAGTTTTAAGTCCCATGAATACATATGAAAATGACGTCTCCAAATTCCAATTTAACGATCATGGCCGAAGCCAATGGACGTTTATTAGCTGTTCCCCAGTACAGGGGTGTTTTTCCAAGGGGCCGGCGCCTGCACTATAAAAAATTCACTTGGAAGTAGCCTTCCGTTCCAGTCGCATCGGTTTTTCTTGTGCAAGTTGGCATCGAGTTATGAATTTTTAAGCGTCTACATTTACTTTTTCGACTCCTTAGGTCTCGAAATTTGGATTTTTCAAATTCCCAATTTTGTTATGTATGAAAATGTGTATGTTTATTTTTTTCTATCTAGAACGCGATTTGTTGTGTGTATTCGTAGGTATATGTATTTACATATATCGCGATTTTGCTCTTTCCTCAGTTTCATCATCAATAGGTTAACGTTACTACGGTATAATATAAATTAAAATTGTATTATCCGAAAGCATTTTGAGTGAGAGTGAAGCCAAGATTAAATAAATATGCTGTAAGCTGCCCCATTATTGTAGGCTTGTTTTATTCTCATACTATTTCCAAAATCGGCGCGTTCCAGTGGTCAGGTAATGAATGGGTTTTGGGTTAATTCTAACCGTTCGTCCTAGGGGGAAATCTCCCCTTAGGACAAACGTGTTGTTAGCTCAAGTTTATATTCCGTGTCTGGATGTAAGTTTATCTGTATAAGTATGTACTGATTTTTTTTGTATTATACATAATATAGTAATGCATAGACTGCCTAGTTACAGATAAAATGGCTGTATTTTAAGTTGTTCCGCGATATTTTTTTATAAATAAACAGTTCGACCAAAAATTTGTAGCATATTTTTGGGAAATCAGCCTCTACAAATTAATACAAGCTATGAATAAACGATAAATATTATATTATTTTATTTGAGAGTATCTTTTATGTTGAACTTATTTGTAAAAAATTCAGACATCTTTTAATTATTCTCAGTTTATTGTCATACTATATGAAACGTAATAGATGCAGGAATGGTTTCGTCGATACAATAATACATTTATCATCAGATTCGTATCGTATTGAGATATACCTCATTTCAATTTGAACAACAGTAATTACTGTAGCTAAAGTAAGTCTCCTATAATTCCAGGTAACCGTATAATTTGATTAATTAAATCACTGTCATTAAGAAACACAGGGTGACATATTACAGCGTTTAAATTACATGAAAATTATTCTACAAAATAATGTCTCGTCTGATTTTGTCACTCACCTAAATTTTATTGAGATCCACAGTTCGTAGGACATAGTGCATAAAATACAGTAAGTAATGAATCACAGTATGAATTTATACAGTAAACAGCAATCGATAAAATAGGTATAATTAAGATCATAGTAACAAATTGCAAATAATGGGACTATAAAAGTAACAACAAAATGAATGAACCACGAAATAGTTGGAATACATGTAAATAAAGTTATTCCATTAAAAGTAACGTTGTGGCCCATTGAAATAGAAACGTTGGAGCAACACGAGACACGGAATGGGCCACCACCTCATTAATATTGCGCCATTCAATGCCTTGTCTTTATGTCTGTGGGCGTCACTGAATAGCTGGTGTAATCTCTTTGAGGCTTGGATATTCCTGTCTGATATTTCGTTTCATATGCCTTTTTCTAGCATATTAAAACAAAAAAAGGATTTATATTTAGTGGAAGGTACCAGTCATCATGTACAGAAATTAAACTTTGGTGCTAAATAATTTTGCTTTAATGTTTTTTCCTTTCAATTGTCATAAATATTATCTTTACGTTTATCATTGCATCTACCTATATATTAAAACTATACCAATAAAAAGAGAATAAATGTCCATTCTGTAACATGTATACTTGATTGCGTTTGTAAAAAATTAAAAACTATATGAATTTTTGCTTCGTCCCAACGAATGCAGATAATTAATAAACAATACGTAACAGATACACCGACTAAGAACTACATCATTAACTGCGTAAAATGAGTTCGTTCTTATTCTTTCTGCTGAACGGTATTGGGTCTCCAACGTATCCTAGTGTTGCCATAACCATAAGTCACAAGTGGCACGAGCCGCGTTTCCCGCGTAAATTGAATACGCCGTCCCGCCTCTTACCTGTTCCTCGTTATTGTGCTTGAATATTGAACGGCCCGGAAATATGGCGCCCTGTGACCGCATTGATTCAATCTACCTTTAATATGGGATAGGCTTATTTATTCTTGAATTATAGCCATGTAAAAATTTTAGTTCCTGAAATTGGCTAATATTTGTTAAAGACAAAATGTTTTGCTTCTTCATTACTTTTGCTATCTCGGGCCAGGGTCCTTACAAGATAAGCAGAGTACATCGAGAGCACAGTGCTTCTTCTGCATTCATCATGCTCTTAATAAATATACGCTGATTGTGGTGAATTTTAGCTGAGCTACTCGTATTTGGTCAAGATAGGCGAGTTTTGGTAACTCTCAGCGCCTGCGAATATCAACATATTATTATGCATTATATTTTACTTTTTTGTTATACACTTATCGATAAAATGTATTGATTTAATTAATTGATACGTTTTCATCCCTGATAAGAAAAAATTGTGGCGTTTTACAAAATACGAACAAGTCTTCAAATTAATAGCCTATCGATCAGATGTTAGTTCTAAATGTAAAAAAGCAGTAATTTTGTTTTAAAATGCTACTAACGCCATCTCTTGTCGTGTAACGGAAAGTTCATTGAGCATGTTTGGTTATGTCAAAAACAGCACTCTGCGGTTTCTGTGTAAATTGTACCTATACGATGTCCCGCCCTTTACCTGTTCCGCATTATTGTACTTGAATACAAAATGATCCGGAACTATGGCGCCCAGTGACGTATCAGTACAACTATCATGGTGTTAAAACCACATAACTTTATTTCAAGGTAAACTGAAGAACAATCAAATCCTAATGCGCACATGCAAGCAATGTACGATTGTAGACTAAAATATCGCTTGCTGTAACGGTGAAGAGAAACATTGTAGAAATCAACCTATCAAATCAATAACCTATACGCTTCCCATTCCCTTCCATTCCCTTCCCATGATCCGTGTCCAACAGTGGAACGTTATAAGGGCTGTTGATGATGATCATGATTTAATGGACTGCTATGATATACTTTTATTCACAAGCAAAACAGCTTTATTTTGATACATATTTTTATTACTTGCAACACTAACTATTTACAGATTTATACCTAGATATATAATGCAAGTGAGATATACATTCATATTATAAACGCTGCATAACTAGGGACTCTGTCAAACGATAATAATGTAACTGGGACTGTGACTGTTCTGAATGCAGTCTGACTGAAGTTTACATATCACGCGAGTTTTCGAGCACGATTACACAAAATTCTTCGGAAGTAGAAATTCAGGTAGACTAGCTTTCACTGACTACCTCATGGATGATGATGGATATATCAATCATACTTCAATTAATTTGCAATCATAAGTCATATTTCGCACAATCGCACGCAACACGGTAACCATCGGCCATCGTGTGCCCAATTCAGTCCGTCTAATACAATCGCCGTTTAATTTAATACCAAGCATTTCTACAAACAAATTGCCGTAAACGCTGTAACTAGATAAGCAGTGTGATTTAGCTGCGTTAATTACGACGATTACGTTCGTTACGAGGCCCGTTAACAACGACGGGCGTTATTCACGCGAACGCAATTATAACGATAAAACGAGGTATCATGCCGCCGATAATTAGTTAATTGGCTGTTGACAAACTAATGCGATGTGTAGATTGGACAAATTGGTCGTGAAATCGTTAAATGCATCTGTGAGAGTTTTATTTGTCCCTAAAGTAGACGGCGCTTAAGACTTTCTTATATGTATGTACATGTATGTATGTATATGTGTACATTGTAGTAGTACAAAAATATAGATATCTTGTATATTATTGATACAGTCATTCTATGGGCTTGTTTTCTTATTCATGATGCATATATTAATAACCATATTTAATTCTCCTTTGTAACAGACAGAGGTACAACAAACAATAAAAATGTGGATATTTTGAGCATATTTATAATTAGAGTAAACACAAAGCCTTTTTAATACTGTTTTGTTCAGTTGCGTGACTTTGTATTAGTTAAAATTAATTATCCAAGTTGAAAAACAATGAGCTCAGTCTGTTAATTATTTTACAAAGTGGAATAAAATAATACAATTTTTCGATTCTTTGTGCTAATTAAGAGTAATTTAATCAATATTTACTTAATCAATATAAAAAAGTTCATCATTAGTGTGTATTTGTTTTTGCCCATAATCCCATGTTGGGCATGCTGGTTAAGGGGCGCCGAGCACGGCTTCTCGCACCGCCTATAGTCAGAGTAAAATTGAGTATAAAATTGTCTCTATGAATAGGCAAGTGTATGTTATGTATTCTATTAGTTCTTCAATTGTCATAGTGCATGCAGGTTTTGCCTGATTCAAACGCTTAGTTGGCCACGGCCGATTTGGAGGATATAAATAAATAAGAAATATCTATTCCCAAATTAAGAATGTCCTCATAGGATTTGCACTGAACTCGGAAATCAGTTAGTGTATTAGACCATATCTTCAATTTGGTAAGTTGACATTTGTCAGTGTTACGAAAAAATCAGCAAACAACTGATGTAGTTTCAAACTTAGACTTACTTTCAGTCGTTAAGAAAAGTCTATCTTCAGCAGCATACTGATGTACGCAGAAGGAGATTATGACTATGGTAAAAATTACCACAATTGTATTGTATTGTTTATATTATCTCGACATTATATCGTTTGTTAGGATACAGCCATATTGTATTACGAGTACATCGTTGCTGTAAGCGGTAGACGGGAGATAAATCCCAAATCGTGATCTGTTACACGCCTGGTTAGTGTACAAACGCTATTAGCTTTGCCTAATCTTACTTCCCTTTGATGATGGTGAACTAATGTTCATTATGATGATTATCAGCTTACAGTAAGATAAAAACAGCCTGCGTCGATTAATATTCTAAGATCTTCGTCGTCATCAATATCATAAGCCTCTAGACGTCTAGGCACCACATTTTCTGGTCCTGGGTCTTTTAAATAAAACAGCTTCCTGCTGTCTTATTTAGGCCGTCAGACCATCTGGTAGGAGAAATCACAAAAGATTATATTACATTTTATTATTGATGTATAGTTATGTTATGAAAAAGCAATTTTTATCCTTTTTCAATGCAAAGCTCGTTTATCAAAATAAAGTAGTGACTTTACTGATAAATAAACGAAGTTACCTAATGTAAATATTATAGATATTTTAATACTAAACTATAAGTCGAAAACAGTCGAAAACTGTAAGATATTCATACTTTATGACTAATTTGTGTATCTTGAGCAAACAATTTATTAATACACAAACGACTACTGGGTTTGACTGGACACTTTTATTCATTCTAAATCCAACCTTAATACATCCGGATATGATGTAAAATCGCTTTTTAGGGCCGGTTGTAACGTATGAATTTAATTAGAAGATTTTAGATTTTATTCTCAAGTAGTAAGGTCGAAAACAACTTGTTATAAAAACACCATGTAACCTAAAACTGTAGACAGGACTCGCTCCACTTATAATTTAGTTATAACTTAGGTCCCATTTGTCGTAGCGTAGTGTTGAAATGTTTCCGGTTGACTCAGACCGACAAGTTGCAAAGAAATTCAAACTTTATTGTCATAGTAATAAAGATGAAACTGTGAAGTGCGAAACATCAATGCATTCGTGATGAAATCTGATATCTTTTGCACGGAAAATTTTTAACCCTTTTTCTTACAGTTCAAGTTGAGTTCACTTTTAAGACATTGAAATGTTTAAATATGCAATAGTTTTCAGTTAATAATCTTGAAAAGAAATGTCAGTCAAACTGTCGTAAAACATTGTTTGTACTCAAATACTAGTGTTTTATTACATATAATTATATATCAGTTATACCAATTATAAACTACTAGAACGATTATGAAGTATGCTTTTTAATTTGACTTTAAAAAAAAATCTTAATCATACACAAGATTTTTTTTACAAATGCACTGCTTAACCATTGACGTTTTCCAGCACCATCAGGTAGGAATAGAGTATGATTTATATATAGGGAAAGCGGCTAGGGAATTTATAGTGACATTATTATGTCATCACGCCAGGTACTTTGTGGGGTGGGAAGAAAGCACCAAAAGCCACGTCGATATAAAATATATATAGATAGATATGTAGAGGTATTCACGTATTAATTGTTTTATAACAAATTTCATTGGCCAACACAGCGCCACTTGTGAAATTCTTAATGTAATAAGCAGATAATTGGATAATAACAGCTATGGAGGCAGTAAGGTACAACATTTTACCTTTCAAGGCGTTACGCTTGGTCGAGACTAGGCGCGTTACGACCAATATTATCACCGTTGGTAATATTGTGAGTTGAAGGAATGAGCGAGAAGGTAGAAACCATTCAGAATATTATAAAAGCATTTTTTTAACTTACGAGAGTAACAAACGAGCAATCCACAGCTACTTGTGGCTTTTGCCGCCCAGTGACAGCTGGCACCGACCTCGAACAGGACTCTAGGTAGGTATAGGACAATCAATATCAACAGGACGCATTCAAGCTAGGCTGTTAGAAAAAGCTTGAAATTCCTAAGACCTGGAGTCTGATTTTGTGTAGACTTACCTTCTGATCCACAGTGGGATATATACGTAACGTAATGTTACATTTTTCACCTTTTTCATATTGTTATAGTGCCAACGATTATATCCAAAAGTGAACAGAAACATGACAGTGATGTTGATGACGAGTCCCAACCCGCTAACGCCTGCACACTTCCACCACAAACGATTTGGTAAATATAGTTTGAAGCCTACGTCGGCAACTGGTGTTCGCAAATTGATTATACACTATGTACCACAATCGGTAGTCGGAATGCGGCCACCTAAATGTTATTGTGGATAAAATACTTCCCTTGTTTACACTATCTCGATCGTAACTTACTCCAATTGTACCCGACGTCGGCGGCTCCAATATTGTAAATTTGATATTTAATGTACTCGAATATTATATGTGTATTATATTCACGGAGCAAATGTTACTCATGTACTTACGTACGTGCGCGGAATGCTTTCAGCAAAATGTCTTTGTGTATCTATGACTGTTGTGTATTCATATATAATTATTTTGTTTTTATCCTATAATATAACGTACCTGGTGTGAGGATATAATAATTATATTGATTGATTGACTGTCTCGTTGGTAGAGTGGTTGCTAGCGTGACTGCCAATCGGGAGGTCGTGGATTCAAATTCCAGGTTACTATTGGATTTTACTAATTTAGAAGCTCTACTAGTGACTCCGAATCTGGATCTGTGGCCGATTATGGCAATAGCCTCACCAACTATTACATGGGACGCAAACATAACTGGTAAAACGTGGCAGTGTATAACTACACTCCTCTGCCTGCCCTTCGGGGATTACAGGCGTTAAGTTACTTTTTAGATTATTTTGAGCACATCTTTGAGCTCAATGGCGTGCTATTGGCGGGCTATTGTCCAGCAGTGGACTATGACGGGCCGATGACGATGATGATCAATAATGTTGATATTATTTCATAAATTCACCAAACGGTCTATTTAGATTTCAAAATTATTAATTGTAACATATTATTTAGTGATAAATAAATACGGTCGAAGTGTTTTTAACAATTAAACAAAGTCAATTGTTTTAAAAATAGTGATAACAATGTAATTAGTACAAAACGATAAAAAAACTCAGTGACACTTTATGCAGATAATATGTCGAAGTATTAATTGCCATACATGATCAAAAAAAACTGTAGACGAGCCGCTTTTAAGATATAAAACTGCAAAAAAGCACTTCATAAATGATT
>DWME01005649.1:0-14616 GCA_018244795.1 Parelbella ahira ahira | reverse complement strand
CCTTAAGATGTAAAATAGTGTGCTTACAACTGAAGTGACATAAACAAACGTGGCAGTGCGCAGTTGAGGCTTTAATTTAGTTGTATAAAGAAGGCGTTGCTTCGCGGAGTATTGCTTTGCTCTGCTCAGACGGCTCAAACATTTTAAAGCAAAATTTTCTATCTCTTTTAATGGTTCTCGGTAACATACGAGTACACATGCACGTATGCGCACAAATATGCGAACGTGTATATAATATATGTGCACATGTCCACTAACAATATGAATCGAACTCATAACATAACGTCGCTCCTGAATTTCGCCGAAAACCTAGGCCGGGGAATGTGGAAGTTACACACACATTCACCATTACTTTTTTTGAATCGAAGTCTACTTACCACTGACGATTATAATGTCGACTACGTCTTCAAATCCATGCGTTAGTACTAATTCAGGGGCTCTCAATATATTGTCTTCTATTTGGCCTTCGTATAGACCCGATTCGAATTTTACGTAGTCCGCTGAAAATGCAAATCCACAAAGTTTTATAAGTGGACATTTTTTAAGACGACAAAATGAAATAAGGACTGTGTTTATGAACATATCAGGCAATTTGACTTTTTGTCACTTACAGAAAATTGCCGTAGTAGCATCAGAAAATATATATACCCTCAGGGAAAATAATACATATTAGTGGAAACATTTATTTTCAAGTGTACCTCATCTCAACTGGTAAGGCTTCGTTCAGATTTGACAACGGGTGTTAATATAGAGGATTCATTTCTTTATATAGTTGGGTTCTCAAGTCTAGTTATTCAATTCGGAAAAACGACAGACGCGATACGCTGTTTTAAGAACCTATCGCAGTGAATTAAATTCACCCCTAGTAGGCACGCCGCGGTACTGACGGACTGTGCATGCATAGAAATGTATTAAGTACTTTACGCTGGTACGGCACCTTTCTTTGACGTTCCTACGAGTATGACAGAGGTAAATATCGTTTTAAGGTAAAGGTAGAAAGCTGGCATTAAAATATTGTGGTGGGTGTTTTTAGATCACCGCCGCAGTGAGAGTAAACCGCACTCGTTTAATGCAACGACGAGCTTACTCGTATTTTGATTTCCTCGCCGTCAGGCCGTTATCGACCTGTTTTCGCACGGTGCAGGTGCACAAGCGCTATGACTTCGGTTAGTTTTGTATAAATACGTATACATAAATTTTGGTTTCCTGTGCTAATAGTATGTTATAAATGAAAAAATGACAATTTTGTCTTGGTAAATAAAAGCAAAAAGCAAACAAATATATATTATTTTCTAATGATAAAAGGTAAAAACAAAAATGTTTGTTTTTCTAACAATGTGCCTCATCACTGTAAAATTAAATTCAATTTCGTTATTATTTCAAATCAAGCTGAGATTTTGATTTGCTGATATCTCACTTTTTATTGCCCCAGTGAAGGTGCTAAACATAAGTGCTTTTAAATTAATACGCGAATTTCCAAGTGGATATTAACTACTTGCCTGCGGGTAGATTTATTTGCACTGCAGTGGTAGCGCCGACAGTTCTCGGCTTAGTGGCTTTTACGGATATCAGTATCTTGCCTTCCGGCCAGATATCCGAAGGGAACGACGCTCTCAAATAGATTTTAGAGTCCTGTCGCTCGTTTTCGAAGTAACTAGCATGTTCTGAAATAATGTTGTTGGTGTTAAGCTAACATTGATGCTACACAAACGTATGACTTTACCTGTTCGCATTTTTATTTCATGACTGTTTTCATAAGATAATTATACTTTTTTGGATTAATTTAATACAGATAACGTAAACCACAAAGATTTTTTTGTATTTAGGGTGAAAACTTGATTTTCTATTTCTGGATGCTGCTTTGGGTTCCTCTTAGTTTCTCCGAGAAAACCTTAGAGATGTTTCGAGTTAAAACGAATGAATGCTAATAGAGAGAATTCACAAATCGACATCCAGCAGAAGTTAACAACCGTCACCTGCATCTCCAGTTGCACCGGCGGAGGAGCCATCGAGGCTTTTGAAAACTTGAAGAGGTTACGTTACAATATGAGTATCATTGGATTGTAATAATAAAAACAGTTTTCTCACCTCCCTGTAGAATGACCTCAGTTGTACCATCGTATCCCTGAGTTAACACGATAGGTTCGAGATCGAGGCCGTTTTCTGGGTCGTAATTTCCGATATATATAGTTTTTTCAAAAGACGGACTAATGTAATCGTCCTTAATTATTTCGAGGTTGACTACAGCAGTAGCTGTACGAGTACTCCGGCTTGTCGACACAACTACCTGCAGGCTGATAATGTTGTTCGCTTGGATCACCGCTGCGGGCAGAGGGTCCATTGACAATGTGATTGTATTTCCTTGTCTACTTGTTGAGAAGTAGTTTTCGTGTTCTGAAAGAATAATGTAAAATTCATATTATATTACTTATTCAATGAATCGCGCCGCATTACGCAATCGGTATAGCTCTAATGGTGTAACAAATACAGTTACGGTAAGTATACCTAAATTAAGATCCAAAACTTATGAACAGAATGTGTGGTGTTTTATTAGGTGACCAAAGAAAATAGATTTGGTACCATTCTTTTGAGAATAAGACACATATGTGGCGTCAACTTCCCAGCAGTAACGGTATTTTAAGATATAAATTATAACAGTGTACGTTTTTGAATTTAAATTATCAACATAGCCCAAAGGATCAACAAGCTAAATTGGCAGTGACCATATCACATCTGTCGCAGAAAACAAAACCGTTGGAGTAGACGTCTTCTGAAGTGGAGACCAATACTTGACAAACGTAGCGTAGGACGTTTTCTACCTGGCTGGAGTGACGATATACGCAAAGTAGCTGGCAGTGGTTAAATATGAAGAGTTGAAGATCTAGCACAGTAGGGTGCCGTTGGAGAGGTCTATGTGCAGTAGAGAATGGATACGGGCTGACGATGAGAAATATAATGGTTTTCCATTATTTTTTGTGTCCCGATTAATTTTACGGTGAATGTTTTTTTAATGTATTATATTATAGACCTTATCGGATTAAGCGCTCATATATTCACTTATTACCTTGCAGTAAGTTGTCACTGTCGCTAACGGAAATATCACAGATGGACAATATACATAATGTACATAGACTTATTAGTGTGATCAAATTCATGCCCGGGTTTGGTGCCGAGCTCTTTTTTGTTGCTTCTTATTGAATATTTGTTACATATTAGCGGATATAATTTGGGAAATATATTGAATGTATTTAAGTGAAAATCAGGGTGTTGTTTAAACTGAATGACTAGACTATTCCACAGTCCCTAAGACTTCGTATAGTGCGATAATGACTTTAGTGAAACGAAAAAACATGACAGGAATTCCTGCGCACAGATCAGGCAATAGAATACGTGTGGTCTGAATTGAGTTTCGTAAATCATCAGGCGTTGCCCCGCAGAATACTACTATATTATTCTGTTTAAATCGCCTCTAATTTTAAAAGCAAAATTTTTTATTCAGTCATTGTGGTTTTCAATAATATTTCATCATTACCTTTTGTTCATTCAATACTACTGTGAGATAAGTAGAGTATTCTAAAACAACTGGAATAATTATGGTAGGTTACGTATTAAGCCCTACCTAATATCTAAACTTGAACACTAATTATTATCAATTAAATTATTATGAATTATTATTATATATCACGCAACTTACCACTGACAATTCTTATGTCGATACCCTCTTCAAGTCCTTGGCTTAATACTAATTCTGGGGCTCTTAACACATTGTCTTCAATTTGGCCTTTATAAAGAGGCGAATCAAATTTTACATCGACCGCTGGAAATACAAATTAATAAAGTTTTATGAGAAGACATTTTTATGGCAATAAATTGAAATAAGGAATCCGTTTAGGAGGAAATTAGGCATTTTCCCTTTTGTTCTTTGAAAGGAAACTGCTGTACTAGCATGAGAAAGTATATTTTTTTTATCATATGATATGCTAGCGTTTAACCGCGATCCCGTCTTCACCGTCTGGATAAGAAAGGTGGTACCAAAGCGTTTCGTTCTAGCCATAGGCATGTCCGTAACCTGCCTAAAGGGAGAAATATTACAAAATATTTATGATCCCCATCCGTAAAGCTTACTTTAGATTTGACATCGACTATTAACATATAGGATTCATTGGTTTTACAGTCACGTTCTTAGAGCTAACTACTCCATAGAGTTAAGGGACATGTATCATTGGTGGCGGTTTTTTAACAGAAAATATATTTACCTTCAGGTAGGTATATTACAAGCGTAGCGACAGCGCCGCTGGTAAGACTTCGTTCAGCTCTGATAACAAGTATTATTTGCGGATCATTAATATCTTCAGGCAAAGGAGATATCACGGCCAATGAAACACTGTTGCCGTTGACAACTAGTTCGAAATTCTTGGCGTACACTGGAATATTAATTGAAATTTGTAATTATGTGGCCCTATGTAAATATAATATCTCGTCATATGTAAAAGCTTATTTGAATTACGAAATCTATGTTCAAGCAAAGAATTTATAGGCAATCATTTCGTTTAGAACTTTTATTTCATATCGCTCTTCATCTGTCCGTTTTAGAATGCGGAAGCCAAAATTGCCAAAGTGCTTTATAATTCGGTAGACAAAATTAGTATTCTGATTTCGTAAATTTTAATCAAGCAAAAGAGTTATTTATAAAATATTTTGTGAGGTATACTACATTTGTTGGGTAAAGGAAAGACAGTTATAAAAATATCATCACAGCTGTATATATGTATATGTAGGTATTATTACATTTCTTCATAACTTTCGACGGTTAAGTCGTAAAAGCAAAACAGGTATAATGCTTAGAGCATAACATTAGACAAGCACAAACTATCCTATACTATATAAATATAAAAAACAAATTAAATATTTTTCATTATTTCCAAATAATATACCTATATACAAAATCGGTGTTAAAAGTACCTCCTTCTAAATCAAATGTAACTTGATCATCGTATCCTGATCGCAAGCTTATCTGTTCGCGTAGAACAACACCGCGATCTTCCGTGTAATCCGCTTCATAAAAGGCTTCAGAGAAAATCAGTTCATCCGGTAATCCGGATTCATTGTCTACTAAGATGTTGACTTTTGCCATAGTTGTGAGAGGTTCGTCGTCAGTGCCATCTACGTCCTGATTAGTTAACAAATATTATATTAGTACTATAAAAGTATTATTGTCTTTTTTAACTTGAAATTTCCATGTATAACTCGGAGTTTGTTCTCGTGCCTGGTGACGAATTAAGCCAAATATCTCTAACTTAATAGGTGTAACCATGGAATAGCATTGGCTCTTTTATTCCATGGGCCGTATAACATAAATGAATGTATAATATATATCGATGTAATAGAAGCTTTTAGATCTTTAGTGATAGTCGCTACGATCGTTGCGCCTGTAATCCCAGCAGTGTTAGGCATAGAAGTGTAGTATACTATCAGGCTTCACCAGATACGTTTACAAGTCGAACCCACGATTTCCCGAACAACAGTCGCGCTTGCAATCACATGACCAACGAGGCAGTCTACGTTTGTAGTACTTTGTCCTTATATCTAAAACTTCTAAAAGTAATTTAAGAAGTGGTTATAAAGCAAAGGCAATGTGCAATTGACGTACCGTAGCACTGATATCAAGCGATACAGGTTCAGGTATGAATCTTAATAACGACTTCGTTTTTATGTAAGCACCAAATTCCTTCGGTTGGATCTGGCGAGCGAATACGATTTCGAAATTCGGGTTGTCATCGATCCAAAAGTCAATTGCTGTTGTGGTGAGATCTACGTCTCGTACAACCAGATAATCACAGCCCGATACCATGTAATCTGCGGGTACGGGTAGTGCCAAAGGAAAATTAAAATTGTCCGTTGGCATAAAAACAGGCGCATGGTTATTTGTATCAATTATATTGAAGACGAACGTCTGGAAATATAAAAATTGGATAAATATATTATTGCAATTATTCAGCATGAGTATAGTTAATGCATTGTTGCACACATAATATATTGCTGTTTAGTTTTCAACTTACCCTATCGTATATGTAAGTTTTCTTGGCATTATTAGACATAAGTAAGAGATTTAAGAGAGGAAATGATAATGACGCAAAAAATTAATACTTAATCTTTATATCGCTATACTCACCAAAGGTCTTTCAACTCCTCCAGTGCACATAAATTGAGTTGTAACTGTTATTGACATTAAAGTCTCGTATTCTTCGTAATCAACAAACGCATCAGTCGCGGTGATGCTAAACATTGAGTCTTCTAGCAGTACCTCTAAATAGGGCCCTCGATTTAGGCCATCACCGAAACGAGACCAGACTATACCTGAAAATTTTAATATAACAAGTTGATTATAGGAAAGTTTTGGTTTCTTGTCTTATTTTATATTTGCCGGGTCCTTTGCTTTTTCTTTCTAATTTTTGTCAGGTGACGATTTAAGCAAGCAATTGCTATAAACAAACAGATACATGTAATCAGAATCACCATCGTCGTCGTCAACTCTTGACTTTTCGCTATTGCATCCGGCTCTATTATCTTTATGAAAAGGAAAAGACCATCATTTGCCATGCTGCACAAATGCAAGTTCACAGTTCGCAGTTCGAATTGGGCTTAGAGAATATCATGGAGAATTCTAAAGCGTGAAAGTTTTCTCGCAATGTTTTTCTTTTCAGATGACAGAGTCATTAATTACATACATTACACACTTAGAAATCAATTTTCTTAAACATGTTAAAAGTTCAGACGGTGTAAAATGAAAGAGCTCCGCGTAGTGTGAGGGTTGAGTGATTGGGAATGCGTAATGAGAAAATGTTCGACGGATATATAAAAATGATGAATTGTTAACATCAATAACTATTTTAACACATGGAAGTCTTCCTCTACATTTAGAAATCTTTTGCATCTACAATCTTTAATGTTGTGTAAAAATACATGATACTGTTGATGGATGCGCATGTCGAAGAAACCCAAGATTCATGAATTTTGATTAAATATGTCAGATACCAGTTCATGGAAGACTTTACCAAACCTGTGCACGAGAATGAAGTGATGATGAAGAAGCAGAAGCCGTAGAAGAAACATCAGATCCGTAAGGATGCTTGGTAGTCGGTGCTCACAGCATGCCCCGATAATTATAAAATTAATTATAACGTAACACCACACCTGTAATACCTGAAGGGGCAGGCAGAGGAGTGTAGTACACTCCCACGTTTCATCAGCTACGTTTAAGTCACATGGAATAGGTGGTGAGCCTATTGCCATACACCGGGCACAATTCCGGACTCCGAGTCACAACTAGAACTTCTAAATTAGAAAAATCCAATAGCACCCGACCCAGGATTTGAACCCAGGACCTCCCGATCGGCAGTCGTGCTTGCAACTACTCCGACCAATGAGGCAGTCGTTTAACTGCGTTAATTTTAACAATTTCTTTATTACTTGCTATGTTGGACGTGCTCCTGGTAGTGATGACGCCTCGATGTGTGTCCATAATATGCACTTGCTGCGGTATTAGCCATTGCGTCACACCCTCCATCGTACAGTCTGCACCTATAAAATATTATATATGAATAGTTACATGTGCATGTATAATTTTAAAACAGCATGTATTTAAATTTTATGATTTTCCATTCAATTCTCTGCTGTAAAAACTGATAGAAGATAGAAAGATTCCAGAATATGTATAAAGAAAAATAGAAATGGATTGAGCCGTTTTAATGTTGCCTTTGTTTCAAATAGTAGCGGTCGGTCAAATGTAGTATCGATATCAAATTAAAAGAACGCGTGTACCGATTTAGGTAAATATTCACCAAGTTATATAATTGTTGTAACACAGTTTATACGCCAATAAATCTGTCATACTCGGTCATAACTTGCCCTAGATTAGTTAGTTTCGATTGGAGCGTTGTAGAAAACGAGCGACATTAAGTGAGGTGCCCGCGGGAGAAACGGGAGAGCGTTGCGATTATCCAGTGTCCCAATTATATAACGTCATCAATAAAATAAGTTAATTTTTTGTACATATTTACTACGTTTATGATATCACTCACAGAAGTTTATGAAATAACGAATAGTTATGTATTAAAATATAAAATTATAATAAAATTTATTCCAAATTATGAAGGCAATTAAGTATTTCTCGCAATTAAATATTTTTTTTTATTATGTCTTATTTTATCTAGTGGTCAATTAACAATAAAAATACCTTTTGATAGAAAATATTTATGTTTTCTCTACTGCGATTTCTCCGTGTAGCATACATTAATACAGGGAACAACTAGACAAAACATAAATTATTGTTGTTTTTTTGAAAATAAAAAATGCATGTCCTCAAATTTCGAAAGCTAAGTGTAACATATAATTACACAATGAAAGAAGGAGTAAAAATCAAAATATCGTATTGATATTATACATCTAATACATTAAAAATGTTTCACATTGTAAAGTTATTATCTTGTATAGAGTATGAGTCATAGCAAAATAATGATAGAAACGTCATACAAAAGATATCCTGCACACAAATATATGTATTTAAAATATTGGTACCTATGTATCCTGAGAAATCACTAAAACACAATTAATTAAACATCAAATGCAAATCGTAATTTTCATATTTGGTTTACTATGATGTCTAATATACATATATATCTACATATACTCGTAGATATGTACTCGTATGGTTATTGCGAGTGAACGCTTTGATGTCAAATAATTTCCTTATCTTTAATTCTATCTCCTATTCCTATCCTATCCTATTGATGAAAGTTAAAGAAGCCAAGCAGGTATGCAAGGATAGGGATATTTTGCACTCCGTGCTCTCTGTCTACCCCGTAACGGACCTGGTGTGAGAATATATATGTGTGTATGTATTTATTTGGTTCTAATCTCTCCCCACTTAGAACTATCTTATCTTTGTCCCTGTCATCTGTAGTTGGATCTTGAACTTTTTTGAACTCGATCTGCATTTTTAGTTTTCATAAGAACATTATAAAATCGCATTTTGCTGTCGTCCAGTGTGTACTTTATGCTTATGTACTTCTCAATATGTCCATTAAATGTTTTATGGTCATTTTATTTACTCCTTTTCGATTTTTTTCTTAGGAAACTTGATTGTATAACGCCATGTATGTATATACATTATTTAAACTGGTATGCATGTAAATTATTAAGTTCATTTGAGCTTGTCCATTTGTATGCTTTCAATGTTTATATTTTCGATTTTCATAAGTATTATATAACTAGCAACAGTATTGGTTATACATACGAGTAATCTGCTTTCATTTATTACTGCAGGTGAATATTTTCGAAATACAACGCTAGGGACAGTCTTTGACAGACCGCGATTCACAGTAGACAAAAATTTTAGTTAGACTGTAGGCAGTACACTAAATATTTACTAGCTACATTTTAAGTAAAGGTCAAACCAAACCGAAAACTAAAAAATGACGACTGCTACCAACCTTTTTTTAAGATTTTTGATTGAAATACTTTTATTGGGTAATAGGGCTGGGAATAGCAAGGAATGTAAGTCACCTCAGTGTTCATAATGTACATAGTTAGTACGTATTAGTTATTTTCGAAATGAGTAAAACAGGCGTTGTTGATACTGAGCATTGTGGTACTCGCTTCTAACATTGGTAAATATGCGTAGTTAAACCGAAAGACAATTTTTAATAGCGACTGCCTTAGTTAATGCTGCGGTAACATTGAACAAATGAACTCAAATACGAGTAATATGACTTACCATAGCATAGCTTTACAGATGTACAAAGAAATATAATCAAGAATATAACGCGTTGCTCCATTTTGTTTTATCACATATTTGTTACGAACAAAACAAACGCCTTTCTAATATAATATATAATTTGTGTAACTGTTATTATTCTCACTGACGGCACTTGTATTTAAATGTACTGTAGTCACCAAATGTCACGTACGTATCATATAACTTCGTTCAGTACCGAGTATCGTAATAGAACAAGAAATTCGTTTATTCTCGCAGAAAGAACTCCACCAACACTATTATAAATTGCACATTAACTTCAACTGTAACGATAGCCGCTAGTATTCACGAATGCTTAGATTAAAACAATGACGATGATTACCTTCTAATCTATCGATTCGTAATTATCTTTGCAAGGAAATAACTTGATAATTTTATCGTCATATACGGACATACCTATTCCCGAGAAACAATAATATGAACGAAGTGATTGTTTATCAATGAGGTGTTTATATTGTTGGAGTGGATATGAATAATTTTATGTCTTTGAAACGGGGTACTTTCTACATATATCTACAGACAGTAAATTAACTCTTATGATAAAGTTCTAATACACAAAAATCACAACTCTATTCTGCAAATTTACTGTGCATATACTAAGTAGAATGTCTATCGTATTGATATTTGATAGTTTTTTCGTGTTAAGAAAAATATATGTATGTTTGGATCTTAAACGAATTGATTAATAAATACAGAGCAATAACGTACCACAAATTCTATGTCGTCATCATGACGTTTCTTATGATTTTTTCTAGAGTTGATGAGTAGGTAATCCTAATATCCAAGAGAATAGATTAACTTGAAGATTTTCTTAGCGTATGTATATAACATAAAATTACATATATTTATCATGAAATTTGTTACGTAATTAGGATGAGCAATACATTATCTCTTTATTAATGCATTTAAAGGTACAACTCGCAGTAAATAGTAATAAATAAATTATAAATAAAGCAGTGGTAGTCCAATAACTACGTATGTAGTGTCTTATTACAGGGTTCCGGTGTCCAAGTCCTGGCTCGTACCTTTAAAAAACAATGTGTACCGTGAGATTTCCTACATCGGTGAAGGATAAGACGACGTAGGACGACCAAGGTCTGCACACCCGCACATGACCAGCGTGACAGACTAATTCCTTGACTCTTCTCATTGTAAAAGGTGACACGTGTTCAACAGTGGAACCATAATATAAGTCTTGTCGACCCATTTATAATTCCACTGTTGGAATATGGGTCTCCTCTCATATTGAGAGGGTGAAGGCTATAGTTTACCACGTTGGCCAAGTGTGGGTTGGCAGACTTCACACACCTTAAATTTTTTTTTGTATAAATTCTAAGGTGTGCAGGTTTCCTCACGGTGTTTTCCTTCACCGTTAGCAAATTATATTTAAACTTAAAACTCAGTTTTTGTAAAGAGATATGCGCAATGGATTTGAACCCAGCACCCCCGCAGTGACAGGCTGAATTCCTAAGCATTAGGCTATCACTACTATTGTCCAGTCTTGGTAATGGTGATAAAAAAATGTATATGTAAAAAATAAAAATTATCGCATTACTGCACTGAAGATTGCATTATCTTGCAGCCAGGGGCACTGGTGGAAACAACATTATGCTTCCAAATTTTGGTTTGAACGATTTCAACTGATTGTCTGCTAATCAGATAAATGACTCTGATTACAGTTTTTGACGAGTGCCGCTTATGATTATCTACACGACGACGACTTTCCTTTTTTCCAGACGAGTATTAATGTTTATTATGTTATTCCACTTGAAATTTACAACTAGATAATCTTTGAGAATAATATCTAAAGAAAATAATCTATGCTTAAATCATTGCTCATTGAATTAATCTATCAATTTTTCTTTATGCACTAATACGTTGCACACGAATTCTTCGAATTGGTTCGAATGGATTCTTTATTAGAGAAGAATTTGTTATGATAAATTAATCAGACGAAATATTACATATTGTTCAGTATATTCACAGTAGTACTTAGTACCTGCATATTAATCAAAAAACAACTACCCCCATAAATATATAAGTAAGAAGTATTTTAGTTAATTAATATAGTTTTACTAATTTACTGTATATATAGTATACATAAGGTGTTTTTTTTGTGGCAATAAATATTATTATTATTATTTACATAACATGTCCCAGTTACAGCGGTAAGGCGGTGCAACAGAATAAACAAACGGACCGAATTACTTTCATTTCATTATATTAGGCGATATAGCATTTTAAAATTAATTGAATGAATTTACTCTTAGTAATAATAATAATTATTTCAACTCTTCGCTATTTAATATTTAAGTAACGTAATTTGTTCATTAACTGGGCTAATTCCTGACCCAGTTCTCAGCTGTAGTCGAACTAACTTGCAAAACTAAATATAGAAAGTGTAAAACATCTGTTAGGGGTCCGTTCATTCGGCTTGAAGTTCATTCATTTTACGAAATAACTTCCTTAACTAAAATATTCTAATGATAATTGTAAGAGACTAGTTTTGTTGACCGTCTCGTTGGTCGAATGGTAGCAACTGTGACCGCTAATCAAGTGGTTCTGAATACGATCCCCGGCTCGGACAAATTATAATTAGGGCGATTTCTGACTTTAAATTTTCAGTAGTACCGCGGCGTTTTGATTTGTGCCCGAATTATAACAATAGACTTACCTCTTATTGCATGGTGACACGTTTGAAAAAACAGGTGAATTCTGAGAGTGTATTTGAGTGAAATCCTCCCCTCTACACCTTCGAGATAATACGGGCGTGATGACATTTATGTAGCTAATATTGGCTGGGACAGACAAATCACCAGCTCAATCCACTTACAAGGGTAATAGATAATTTACACGCTTTTATTTCGAGCATTCTAGTATATACATACATATGTATATGCTCTGTAGTTTTAATTTAACAAAACCTTGTTGTACATACTTTTGAATACATTCAGAGATTATTTAAATCGAAATGGACCTGTTGTCATTCTGTTGACGGAACAGCCTTAATAATCTCTAGTAATTGTCAAGTCTAGTTGTCTTCATGTGTGATTATTTGCAATATATTATTTAGTACCTACACATTGTATACTTGTTTGTTTGTGCCGGTAACGAGCAAAGATCATAATTATAATCGGGTTTTAAAAAAAACGTAAATGAAAAATACTGTATATTTGAGTAAATTAACTTTGTTATTAAATTTGACACAATAATTGGTTATGAACTAGAGAACACAATTTCTTCGTATACCTAAAGTTGAAATATTCATTTATATACATACTAAGCAAACAATGTGTGCACCAAGTGACTAATAGCGGTTTACTGAACACCCCATAACAAATAAAATGTTAAAAAACTAATATTTTTCATATAGGTTTTAATACAATTTTCGATTGGACACATTTTAACACTTAGTCAGCGTTTACAATTTTCTCTGACGCTGTTCGATACTTATTTCTTCGTCATCGTCACCGTCATGGTCCTCAGCCTATCTTAGTCCACTGATGGACATTGGAATTCCCTATTGACTGACATCGCGCCCTGTCCTCGGCGATACTTATTTCTTATTTTTGTTTAAATAACTTGAAGAATTTGATTATTTACATACAGTAGTTCTATTGGAGATTTACAATTATAAATCGTGATATAGCTAGCTTGATGAGATATCTTCTAAACTTTGAGACCATTCTGTCTTTAAGTTAACAGATTCAATCGAGGGTGCAAGAACCTAAAGAGGTAAGTCGACGAGATTGTGAAGTACTTAAACAGAACCTGCATATATTCCTTAATTTTATAGCGTCCACAGTTAATTTAAATGCGCTATATAATAAAATATATAACTATTACTTAAGAAATCAGATATTGTAGTATTGATATAAGTGAGCGAGAAAAAAAATATACTAAAAGTTTAATGCCAATTCTCATCAACCGAAGTAACCTCTAAATTGTGTTCGCTACTCTCTTGAGGCTTTTTGTTTATCGATACATTGAGAGACATAAGTTGTTGCATGGGCAGTCTAGGCGCGAGGTTGACCATGCTGGCCCATTGGCCCGTACATAGCTCTGGAAATTTCAATTTCTTCAAGAAGTGCCCTTCTAAGTACCACGGCGAAACACAGGTTGGAGAATAATCCCATATCTTCATTTCGTTTAGACGTACCCAACTGTAACATACATGAAGGACATATAAAAAGCGTGTGTCAGTCAAGTAAATAGTGTAATAATTCTGAAAGAAGTAGGTACCTACGAGATGACTTTTAATAAATTCCGAATTAGTAGATAAAAATTTATATTACCGTAATTGTGCATTACTTAATTTAGTAATCAAATAAAAAAATGTATCAACTAAAAGTGATTTGTAACGACAAACGATGCTTTACAAATATGATAAGGCGTGTAATATTCAGACCAAATTAATGTCAAAAAAATATAAGAATATCCTAAAGCATAATAAAAACCAGACTTCAGTAGTGCAATACGTTCTCCTACTTATGTCTTATCTTATGCTGAAAGTACCGCAGGAAGTATACGATTATCATGATAAGCTCACTTTGTTTTGTCATTGCTCGTTTTATTGTAGTATTTATATGTAGAGATGCAGCCGTACGAGCAAAGCTATTGAATCAACGTTTGTTTCTGAACACTCAGCTGAACATTGGACTGTCACTTAGTGGTAGGTGCTGCGTCGTTCGGCTCATTAAGGTTGTAAAAAGTAAAAAAAACGAAACATCGCTGCCTGTAAACTCCGAAGAGATAGGCAGAGAAGTGTAGTACACTCCCACGTTTCGCCAGTTACGTTTAAG
>DWME01005648.1:0-14617 GCA_018244795.1 Parelbella ahira ahira | reverse complement strand
GTCTGTAAATAATGAAAAACACATTTTGTTTGCGCCGAGCTGGCATTTAATGAATGTACTCCTAGCTCTCTTTATTACAATTATTTCCCATTATACGACTTTTATAGATTTATGCTTGTTTTCTGTTTGGTTAGTCATCTTTTTACGTGCGTAATGTTTAAAAAAACGTAACATCGCGCCTGTAATGCCTGAAGAGGTAGACAGAGGAGTGTAGTAAATTCCCTCGATTCAGTTATGTACGTTTAAGTCCCATGGAACAGGCGGTGAACCTATTGCCATACACTGGGTACGTTATATTTAATTTGGTTAAATGAAATCGAGCAATAGACTAAATGTAAAACGATTATAGTAATGCCATATTTTAAGTTGCAATATAACTATGTATATGAAATAACAGCAACATTACTTCATAGAGTTTTACAAGCATTCATAACTTTGATATTTTTCTGTATAAAAGATACGTACATTTGATGTATTATGAAAGTGACTTTCATTCAAATATTTATAACTCGTATATTACATTATGAACGCGAACATTATGAACAAATGTAAAGGATAAAGCGGACCAGGCTGTTCCAGATAGAACATTGTTCCTAAATCTGATAACAAGAGGGGACGCAACAATGATGATTACTGAAAGCGCTAGGAAATTGAATGAGAATCAGCCGCGCATACGTTAAATGACTTACAGAGAAAAACGAGATTGAATTGCATTTAAGTACATCAGGGAGGTTCCGCAAACAATGTGCCAGTGGAGGAAACAATGGCGTCTGCTCCAGCCACGTTTGCAGTCCTGAGACAAATATCCTATTCACCATTCCTCTCTAATTTTAATAGAATTCCACAAAAACGCTGACGTATCTCAGCTACGTCTGTTATCTCTGCAAGTTTTTTTGACGAAATTATTTAAGGTATTATAAATGTACCACATCTCGAAGCCGTTCTCTAAGTTTAATACATTATTCCCTTCGGTTGCTTTAAAAAAAATCGGAAAGTAACCTACGAACTCATTACTCTAGCTAAAACTGAAATAGAAGCCCATCAGACGCTTGTTAAAAGTTGTTGCGATAAAGAAAGTTATAATAAACATATAATGGATGTAGACTTTTTTAAATATAGGCGTCTAATGCATCCCACAATTATCAAGCTCATTAAAACGACATAAACAAAACAAATTTCGTAAACTTACGTAGCATACTTTTTATACCGTAAAGTAATATTCAGTTAAAAACTCTTTTTGTGTTTATTAAATTTAGTAATCAGCAAAACATGTATTCATTTTAATAAAATAATTATGTAGGTATAATATTTAGAGTTCCTATCCATTTATAAAAATGTTTTCTGGTATTTTCCGTTCTAATCGTAATATAAAAACGATCGAGATATTTGGCACTTCGTGCTCCCTGTTGCCCCGTAAGAGACCTGGCTTGGATATGTGTTATATGTATATACAACATACGTTGTGAGCACGTACGTTCGTTGTAAACTGTTTGTGATCCGTCCACAACACAAATTAATGTATCTCAAATTTCGCACCCCTATCGCAATAAAACCCCCGAGCTCGTTGGACAGTTTAAACCTTAAAATAATTGGCTATGAAACCCGTAGTCGGGTACTGGGTCAATCAAATTGTAAAACCTGGTTGACCCCCTCAAATTAGAGGACCCCTAGAATTACGCCCTCTTTCTTGAAACGATATTAAGGCCCCTTGCGCCGTAATCGGTACATGTCTTACTGTGCAGGAGTAACAAGTTCCAAGAACTCATTGGTTGTATACTCGGACATGAAATATTTTGAAATTGAAAAATTTCAATTTTTGTTCTCTAACACAAATTTTGTTTTTGAATACTTTACTAATAAGACAATGTTTATATACATATGTAGAACGTAGTATGATATCGTGTAACTTCAAATTTAACAGTACCATGAAACATCGATAAAAATTAATTACATTTTGTCACACTAACTTGAAACGGAACTGATTTTAATAAGTGTAATTTGTTTCAAATTTAAGGACAAGACTTTATTTATTTATAATTACAAATTATATTTAATAACTCCCTCCAGCTAGGTGGAGTGACGATATACGCAAAGTGGACGGGAGTAGGCTGATTGATGATGATGATGATTGAATAACTTGTTTATAGTGTTGATCGGGCTGTTACTATAAACGAAAACTCTACGAGTCACTTTAGACTTCGTCACAATGTTTTCAATACCGTGTTATATTTGCCAATGCGTACTTGGCTAGTATGACAGATTATCTTATACTATATCATGTCGAAAAGGGACACGTGTCTAAAAACGTAACGTGTCTAGTAGCGTAACAATAACCAGGTTGCTGATGCTGACGTATCTTGAACTCTGCAATAAAATAAAGCCAAATGTTACCCCACGATTCGATTCGCGTCATCATATGTATTTTACCGCATGCATGTAAAAGCTAGAATGAGCTTCCATCTACTGTTTTCCCGCCGCAAAGGAAGGAGCAAAAAAAGATCGCCTTTAAAGTCAGGAAAGCATTGATAACGTCTCGACTACTGCAGCGCGATGATGACCACGGACCAACTGGTGACACGTCTGCCTCTTCGCCAGGCGTAATATAAAAAATCTCCCTGGCGCTAACTCGCTGGCTGTGGAACAAACGGCTGGAGCCCCTGCCTGTATTAAGCCAGTGCTCTGTGAATAATGCGTATCATTTTTTGTCGGTTCCTACCTTTTTATGGTCGCTAGAGGCGCTCTGAGCTTTATTAAAATTTATAAACACATAATATGCTATCAATAACTAAAACGGCACGGGAAGTTGGCAGTGCGCATGAATACATTTTTGTACCTGTTTTCCTCTATTCTTATTCTGTACTGAATACTGTTGTGAAAATTGTTTGTCATCATGTTATCTTATATTCTTCAGTTGATTTTTCTCTACATTATAAATGTATTGTTAGGTTTTATTATTGATTGATTGTTACTCTCAAAAGGATAATTTGATTGACTATTATATCATCACAGAGCCCTTACGGGGTAGTGTGATAAATTTTTATATGGTACATTGGTATTGGTATGGTATGATAATTTTTTGTATGGTACATGGTAGGTACCTTTTGCAGTGGTTAAATTATCACTGTAAATATATTAAAATACTTTGCTCATAAATGAATTGTCACATAATCCCCAAGCTGTGCACGCGAGTTTGCATCGCAAAGCATGGCCTTTTGCATCGACTACGCAGGCGAGGCTTTATGTATTATACAGTAATATACCTAAGTATTAATTTCACCCCACGACTGTAATATATTTCGGCACTCAATTAACTAATCATCAACCGTGTCATGTATATCGTATCAACGTTACCTGTAAGTCACTGAGCGGAACAGATAAATAATTCATCGCTATCAATTAAGTGCCACTTTAGATTTCGAATCGGATCAAATTCGTTTTCATTTGATCGGCTAATGAATAAAATATCGTTTACTGCTACATGAATAGTTAACAGTTATTTCACAATATATTACTAATGTATTGTAATTTTTGCGTTATTTGAATCTATATGTGTGTAGTGAAATATACTTATGTGTGAGCGAATATATACACGCAAACACATAATTATGTATACATACGCGCACACGCACATACACGCGTCCCTTGTATATAAAGAGAGTGACAAATGTAAAAGTAAGCACGCCAGATTTGAAACAATAGAGAAAATTGCTACTCGGTGCTCTCTACTCAGCCCATTAGAGACCGGGCGTGATGGAGTAATAATCATAAATAACTAAATGTGCTGTTAATATACAAGATTAGTATGAACGTTGCAATTCAACGTAATGTTTACTACACCAGGTTACGAACCGCTAGTTTGCTACGATGGTCTACGAAATGCTACGCAGGGCTATGGAGAACTATAAGTGATTTACAAATACGCGTAGAAATCGTGTTTCGGGATTGTGAGCAATGACCATACGAGGGCCGGTAATCCTCTTGTGTTCTCGAGGAATCCTCGCTGACTCGGCGATATAACGGATTTACAGATATGCATACGTCGCTGAATGATAGCTCTAGTGTAACGTGTATAGAGTGTAACGAAAATGTAGTATACAAAATATTTTGGAAGCAGCTTTAAGAGTTTACTAAATTACCTGTCTTTCTTAATAGATTCTCTGGTATACTCTTAAATTGAGTAGTTATAAAGAGGAGTCAACCCGCCAACCCGCATTTGGCCAGCGTGGCAGACTATGGTCTTAACCCTCTCAATATGAGAGGAGACCGATATTCCAACAGTGGAATGACAAATGGGTCGACTATTATTATTATAAAGAGGAATCAAGTGAAACATGTAGAGGAGATACCAATACTAAATTATAAATAAGTTAACCCTTATCTTAATTGACCATTCTCTGGTTTCGTTATAAGCCTGCAATGTACAAAACATTACGTACGTGGAGCTTAATATCGAACATTGTATATAGGGTTTTGTGCGGTACTTACAGGCGGCAACTAAATCTTAATATAGCATGAGCAATATTCCTGTCTTTAGTGTGCTTAAATATATGTAAAAAGCAGGTGAATCGGAGGTGTGGACTATATGTCTCTGCCTATCCCTTTCCGCGAAAAACAGGTACGATGTTACCGCTAAAAGCTACAATGATTAAATAATACAATCAAGATATAATGAAGAACTTGACTATAGTCATAAAGTCTTCAAAGTACTTTGTTTCATAGCAAAATAGCAAACTCTCCATGTTTGAGAAAGGTAATTCCTGATACCTGATAGTTTGATGCTTCTTTGCTTGATTACGAGTCCGCTACTTGCTAACTAATCGTAGACAGAGCAACTTTTTACTAGAAAATTACGCTCTACGATCATCGAAACGCGATATTGCTTCATATTTTTGCCGTAACAAGCTTTTTGCTTCCTTTCTTTAATGTCCGTTTAAATATTGAAAAATCTTTGTATTTGAAAACACTTACATTTAATGATCATCACGCCGATGACCTACTACTTACACTGTAAGGGAACTGGCATGAGGATATGTATATAAGTACATAATTATGTACATTAATGAATTATAATGTTACCATTAACATCATAGACTGTTTTATCGTTGTGCTGTTGGACACGATTTTTATCTCAGAATGAGAAGGTTAAGGCCATACTCGGCCATAATGCATTTGTAAAATGAAAGGTGCCCAGCTGGATTCGAATCTTAGACCAAACTTGAAGGCTATCCCAGTATTTCCTAAAATAGAAGAAAAAATAAACAAAACATTATATGTACAGATTGGGAGCAGTTGTTTGTCACTGATGAAATTGTATTATAAAGATGAATAATTTTATTAGCCGAATATACTTATAAGTAAATGAGAATAAGTCTAAGTTATCGAGCCTCCCTCCCCCTCTCCCGGCTACACCTGTCCTCGACCCGTTGGCCTGCATCCAACCCCCGCCCCTCAGGCCCGCGCCTCTTGATAATAATATAATCATTTTCTTTGTACATTTCACTCTAATATTTATCGGTATCAGCGTAACAAACAATATCTTACATTATATAGGATTGCGCAAGTGTGATAAACAAGTTATAGAATTTGAGAGAATACTGTTTTTATTTCTTAATGTTAACTTCGAGAAGTTTATTTAATAACTGACCTAACTGACGAGGTGTCTGTTGTTTTACGTGTTTCAAGTATTTTATCGCTAGTTAAATAGGCTATAGACAAAATAAATGTTAGTAATGGCTTTAACGGGAATTAAAGATCAAAACCCAACAACAGGTTTTAGGTAAAACATAATTGCTAGAACAATGTGCCTTATAGTGCAAAAATTCCACTACCGTCTTGAATTTTTTTTTTTAAATTTCAAGTATTTTATTTGCTTAGTCCTCAATAGTACACGAATATAAGATTTATAGTATACAGATACGAACAAAACGTTCTGCACATTTTTTTAAAATTCCAGATTATTTCATATAATTTAAATCGTCTCTAGCGATCTGTATACAATTTGTTAAGCTAAGTTACCTATAGTTTAGATAACATTGTCAGTTCTCGACTACTTAGGCATTCAAGATCGTCTCACTGACACACTGTGCGTCACCTGCGACCATATCGCTCGCGCGGAACGTTCTAGAATACTATACATACATGTGGATATACCATATCGTTGTAGCATTACATACATTTCACTACTATTCAAGATATATCCGGAGATACACAATATTAATCCATTTATAGTTTAATACTTTTAAATTCATTGTTCATTGAATTTATATCGAATAAAAATTGCGACCGTAGTTATGTCTAAACTTAAACTTTTAATACTACTAAGTCTGTGCCAATATTGTTAACAGAAGATTAAATGAGGTAAGTAAATTTTACATTATTATATTTTATTCCCACCTATTCCATGGGACTTAAGCGTAACTGGTGAAACTTGGGAGTGTACTACACTCCTCCCCCCCCCTACCCTACCCCTTCCGGAATTACAGGCGTGTTGTTATGTTTTTCTTACATTTTACATAACTCCGAAACCGACGTGCATGTATGAGAAGCGTAATAAATGTGGCAGAAATACGACAAGTCTGCAAGGAAAAAGACTTTTGTTACTTCGTGCTCTCTGCCTACCCCGGAAGGGACCTGGCGTGAAGATTTGTATATACATACATTTCAGTATGATATCGGTTACAGGCAAAATAAAATCTAAACAGAATATTTCTAACAGCTATATAAGAATTTTTGGTTTTTAATCATCTATGAATCACTATTAGTTCGCTACAAAAACAAAGAAACAACATTCGTGTTAAAAAGTAGCAAAAACATTGCTGCACCAGAAATCAAACTCCGCACATCAGTAACAGTCGCAATTCGCTCTTACGTCAGTCGGATCGTCTTACCAATTCAAGGTGCAATAGTAGTTTATACCCCCTAATGCCTACTTAGGCATTCCAGCGAGAGTGCCCGTGTCACCTGTGACCATCTGTTAACATGTTTTGAATCACAATGCCTCCGAGTCGAGCCTTATGATACCTAAGTGGAAACTCTACCCTCTACCACATGTAAAGGTATCGCTGTCATACCATTGAAGATATTATTGTTGGTATTGTGATATTCTATAGTTTTATCGCAGGGTGGTAATTAAAAAAAAAGTCAATGTTAACTTTGGTAACGTGGCATACTCTGGATTTAACCCGTTTCATTGTGACAAAAGACCCCTGTCCAAAAGTGGAATAGTAAAATAGTTGATAATAAAATTATGTTAAAAAAAATTAATTATTGACCTATTTAATATATTGCCTATTAGATAGGCCACTTTTTTCCGAAAGCCTAAAATCAATCGTCAGACGTGTAAATTTCTTCACGGTGTTTTCTTTCGGTTTTATAGCGATTAAATTTTGAGCTCAGAAGCGTATGTTTATGTATATTTACTTAAATTGAAGAAGATTCAAACTCCAAACCCCTAAATTGGAAAGCCGAAATTAAAACCACTAGACTATCACTGCCAATCGCTATTGCAACAAAATGAATATCCCTTATAACTACAATCATTGAATTATTATTAATCCGTTAAAAATACACCCTGCAATTAAAAGCAAACATACTTGTAACATATGACTATGACCTTAAACTTTATAAATCATGGCATGCAGTTGAATAATTTACTACGTAGGTACACGCTTCGGTCATGGCCACATAATTGAAATCGCGGAATATCATCTGTAGACACAGATACTGAATAGACGAGCAATGTTGCTTTAATATCTTCTCAAAATATTCACTCTTGGTTGTAGTTTTCCCTGTTTGACTCTAATTTACCCGGCTCTGTATATAACATGTACCTACTCGTATAATTTATTGTCTGGTTTCTTTACATCTATTCCTCATCAGCCTAGAGTGTATTACGCATACAAGCGGTACAAAAAGTTGTATCAGCGGCTAGACCGAATCATTGTTAAAATTGTAAAGCTCGCTCCAGCACTTTTCAGGTAGAGACGCTGAAACTATCTTGTTAAGTACGCCGTATAAATTTACGCTCCGAACATGTTCTAACTATCATTTCACAGTTAATAGCCACATTTGTGACAATACCACCTTTCAGCGGTTTAGTTATTGGCTCACAGCCAGTTTCTATTTTGCAGCACATAATGTTGTGGCATGTTGTATTTTTACGACCATCTCGCGTATTATTTTCTAAAACGCGACCAAAATAAACGTTTATGTTTCCATATAAGTAATATTAGACGTCCTAATATCCAAACTAGATAAGGAAACTAAAATAGTTAATCCGAAAACATGTTTACGGTAAACAGAGGGATGGTAAATAAATAGAAAAAAAAAACAATCACAGAGCTCGCAGCGCAACGTGACAGCGTGAATAATGCGTTATCAGGAGCACGCGAGCGGCGCCTCGCGACAGCGCAGCGCACCGCGTGAAAAGCACAAAAGTGCGACTAAATGATTTAATTCAAGTGGTAGATCCCTTATCTGCCACCTTGCGTTATCTCATTGCGTGTTTTCTAAATAATTAATGCAATATAGGGCATCGATTGTGAGGTGACGGAGGGTGCGGGGCGGGCCCTGAGGCGCGGGGGTGCGCGCGGCGCACGCACGCGATTGGCTGTCAAGCCTGCGTGAGTGCGTACCCCCTCCCCGCGTGCGTGTGCCTTCGCGCGCCGTTCAGTCATCGTCCGACCGTCGCGACGGATTTACGTGTCGCTCTGCGCCGTGAGACTCTCGAGTGCGCCTATCTTCCGTCTTTGACGTTCGATCTTGCAGTTTTTTTTAAATTGGATCTAATTTATCTGTCCAATGGTTCATCTCGTAGATATATTACGTTCGGCGAAAGTTGAATATCCGCCGCCGATTATTGTAAGTAAAGTTTATATTTACTTTTGAAGTTTTGGTATTATTTTTCAAAGTTTTTTTTGTTCATTTTATAACTTTAGTTTTTATTTTTCAGAGGTCGCAGTACTTATTTTTGAGTTTAAGTATAGAAGGAAGTTTCTAAAACAAGTGAGATATTGAAGTTTTCCGTAATATTCACATATGATCATCGCATATTCGCGAGACGCGGTTTGTTTATGGTAGCGAAGTTCTTGTAACTTTTAATCTAACGTTGAAACTTTGCTGTAAGTTTTAAAAAGTCTTATAATATTATTATACCTAAAGCTCTAAGCCTAAGGCCTAATATTGAAGTTTTTTAAGTTTATTTAGTAAATACTAAACACCAGATGTGCCTACGAGTACCTACGAGTATGTATAACAAAACACACTTATATTTCATTCTTTAAATAATCAGCTTAATTATTAAAATTATTTTATTAATACCTGTTTATTTTTGTATTATGCTTATTTTCTGTTATTTTCATTAATTGATAATAAATTATTATGATTCTTTTAATTCTTTGTTTTATTTCAAATGAACTTTGTACGCCTGTTCAAAGCCGCAATTACATCATTATTATTTAATAATATTTATGTTCATCTACATAATATATGCTTCAAATATATAACTAAAAATAAAAAATAGTGAAAACTTGTCAACGCAGTAACAAATTTTCGAATAATTTTACTAGCAATGTGAAATATTTAAACTACACTTTCTAAGCCTTAAGCACTTAATTGTTCCATAAAAAAGTGACATAAAAGAACCGAACTTTGACGAAATGGAATCCAATCAAACAACTGTTCGTCCAAGTTACTGATCAAGAATACTTCCTCAAATTCCAGCCATCCAATTCATTGGTAACAATAAAAGTTACCCCAATTCCGACCCCACATGACGTCACCGCGATGACATACCTGAACAAGTAACGACGGGCCACCGTCCCACTTCGTCCGGTCCCGTAAAACATACAATTATCGGAGCAATTTGTGGACATTCTAAACGTTTGTAATGGAATAGCGTCATTAACGGAACACGGCCTCTGAGCGTGACTTTACTTTTCATATCGTTATTGTGTTGTGTGGAATTATATATGAGATAATAAGTGGTGTTCGATATTAATAGACATCGAAAAATATTTCGTCAGCGTGGAATTGTAACGGTCGAACTGTCTCACTTTTATTTTACTATTTTTATACATAGCTACATAAACAACGTCAATATGTAGGCAATCGTAATTTTAGATATCAGCTGATTTCTCTTAACACTCACAAGTTTGTGAATAGGTATAAGATTCGAAATAGGTACTTGTGTTTACGCTGTTCTTAAGAGAATGGACGTAGGTAGGTACTACTAGATTTTAAGCGACCGCAATACAAGGTTTATCCAACCTTAATAAAAGTAGGTTCTGACCGAGATTATTCAGAAATGTTCTCAGGGCCAAGTTGAATTGTATGGTAACAAAGCACTTCTTCTTCTTCTACTTCTTCGTCTTCGTCGTTTCCTCAATGCTGAGGATCGTGACTCTTTAAATTGCCAACAGCCCGTCTCCACATGTTACGGTTACATCGAGCACAAATAATATAGAAAATACAAAAAATATTTTTTTCACACATTACAGAATAATACATAATACATGCTAATACAGAAAAACGAAAATAATGGAAGAATAATAAATGGTCTTATCGCAAACATAACAATTAATGACGGGACCTCTCACGAAATTTCAGCTCTCACATAAATTATTTAAATGATTTCAATGCAAAGTTAATAAGAATTTTGTGTGTAGGTAATGTGAGCAACCCCGGTCTCCCCAGCGACGTGCTCAACGACGACCTGTGCTTGTCGGAGTCCGGCAGTGACACCGACTGACCTCACGACAACTGTCTTTATTTCCACACTTTCACCGACTACCCCCACTGACACTACCCAACCCCCGGGGCTATCCAACGCGATAAAGTTAACAGATGAATTCTTACTTATTGATGATGTCATAGACAGTTTTGCCTTTCAGACATATCTATTGTCTATGGCCCTGTGAAATGTCACATTAGATGACTAAATTTAATTGTTAATTTTATTGTATTATGACGTGACGTCAAAATGTGTAATTCATCCATCAATTGATATTTTTTAATAACAAGTACGGTACATTAATAATGATACCAAGATATGTTCAAGTGTGTCTATATAAAATCGCGCATACATAGCCTTGGGGCTGCTGGATGTTTAAAAAAAAAACAGTTGGAAACTGGCAAGTGTCTCATATCAGCGTGAATGATGTACCTACTTTTTACCAATTCACTTATAAATTTCGCCATTGCGTAAGTTTTTCTAATAATATCTTTGGACTCTTGCCACGTTTGGATATACCTACGCGATAATTTTAATAGTTTCCATTTATTAGCTGTGCGCTCCCCCAACGCCATTTTTGTTCGTCGGTTAGGTGTCGACATTTCGTAGTTACGACAATTGTGTACTTGTGACATAATATAATGTGCCTCGATTGAATATAGAGTATATTTTTTATTTCATGCCAATATTTTTGTAGCGTTAAGTGAAAGTTGTTTGGTATTCTCGTCCAAGCAATACACATATACATACATACATACATATATTTATGTACGTGTGTGTATATGTAATCTAGTTGTAAACAAACCCGCAATAAATTATTGTGTATACAGCTAAAATACGAACAGTACCTATGTATGATTATTGAATATAAATCGGTGGTAAGATGTGATGAAGTGAGAGATATCCTATTTTGTATTAAATTAGGTTTTAATGCTTATAACATTATGAAATGAATTTATTAAGATATACTTACGTGACATAAGAGACTATGCATAAGAATGGTTACAAAATAATCTAAAAATTATGTGCCTTTATTTGGTAGTTTGTATTCAATTATATGATAAAAATAAGCTCTGCATTTTTCTGTGAACTTGTCACTTAATTAAATATCACAAATGCAATCAACATGTTTCCTGTGCCATGGTGTCGTTACCATATCCAAAGACATCAGTTTTAATTGACCACAAGGCATATGCCGGTGAATTCGTAACATATAAACATTTTAGAAAAGTTATAATATTTAGTATCAGATTTAAAAGTACATATAACAAGGGGTCTGATATAAGTTAAGAATATAATTGAGCTATGTATATTGATATAGTGTAATACTGGATTTACAAATTAGGGAAAGTGTTTAACTGTGAATATATAAAACTGCCATTTACTCAAATAAGTTCCCAATTTGTATACATGTAATATTCTAATCATGTCTGTATCCAGTACCTACTTATACAATTTGTATCAATAATGCCTAAATGGAATGAACAGTTTTTTGAAATATCATTTATAATAAAATGAAATAAAAATTGAACGGTTAACACTCTGTATACCTTACTGCTAGTATTGTTTTTAAAAATGATGTGGCGACAACATGGCCCCAAAAATATCGCAAATCGGTAATATAAAAATCAATATATTTGAGTGATATGACTGACATTACAAAACTTATCATAACTATATCCTTGATAACTGAAAGTTAAAATGTAAATTATATATTTGTATATTATAATTGTATAGTCTTTATCTCGTGTTAGGTAGTATGATGCCCAAAACTGTTGAATGTGTAAGAAATAGAACTGAAATAATGCTAGCTGCATCATAACCGCCTGATTTATAAAAACACCAATTAAATGTTTCGTGAGTATTTATATATATGATTATATATGTACCGGCTTAACTCACGTGCGTTTTTCGAAATGATCCGCCCAGTTTATAACTAGTCGGGCCATCCCTAAAAACGCACGTGAGTTAAGCCGGTACATATATGATAAAAACACCAATATCTAGAAACTTAACAGTTAGAATGCTAAATGTAACATAAAATTTATTATATTTATACATATGGCATGACAACATTTTTTGACTGTCTTGAGTTCGGCTCATTCACTTCACACAAATGTGAAAGTGTGGCCAATTGTTAGCCATCTACTTCTGCTTTAAACTTTATATGCAGTTGAAAGTGTGGCCAAGTGTTGGTAGTCTATTTCTGCCTTATTGTGTTGATGATAAAACAAAAAATGTATTTATTTTGCTCAATGATAGGTTTGTTGCTAGAAATGTAGTTGGTTTACTATTTATTGAGTGATAGACAAAAATATTTTGATATTGTGGGTAGATTACAAACAGTATCTTATATAAACATAAAATGGATGTGTGTATGTTTATAATGATTATAATTTTGGTTGTACTGGTGGTGATGTGAATCTATATTTACAATAAAGTAAGAAAATTGGTAATGCCAAATGTGTAAAGATTCAAATAACTTTTGTACTGAAATACTCAGTTTAGAATAATGGTGAAATAAAAAATGCAGTGCTTGATTCTTAATATATGTGGATTATAAACTTTTACTTGAAATATAACATTGTGCCTATAAAGAATCAATTGTTGAAATTAAAAATTATATTGCAATTGGTTTATGCAGATTATATTTATACCTTTATATAGATATTAACATACAGTGTCCTTTAATCTAAAAATGGCTGGCAAGTAACATTACAGAGGGAAAAACAGCTGAAATCGACTTGTGGAAATAGTGTATGTCATGCACTTATGGCATCATGCCTGAACATTGATTATTTATATAATGACATGCACTATGATCAGAACTCCAGGTTGATATAACAATAACTGCTGTTTTACTACCTGTCTTATCACATTACCAGGATCCCTTATATTATTGTGATATTCTAAATAAAAGATGTTTAAATATCCATTAATGTGAAATTATTATAATATGAACGTTATAAGTGTTGCCGATTTGCCTACAATAAATAAAACAATGGTACACATTATATCACAGGTGTCGATAGAATGTAGTAGTATGTTGTGTTTGTTTGTGTGTGTGTGACAACCAGTATAATAAGTATGCTTTTTTTAATTTAGCGGGTAACACCGCCTGAGAGATCTTACCATCATATTTCTGTTAGACAATACACAACGTTTTACAGAGACTGTATTGACAACATACATACAAATTAAAATAGATTACATATAAAAATGTTGACACATGTTGTATTTTTATTAAATCATACGCAATATATTTGTCTATTGCTATTAAACGGTTTATGAGATTAATTCTTTTATTTAATACATTGTTTTATAGTACAGATTTTTCACATATTATAAAGTTGTCGGTTTCCACAAGTTACCATAGCTATTTTAGAAATGAAACTGCTATATAAATGAGACACTGAATTTTATAGAATTACACATGATTGTTAAGAATTGGTTACGTTAATATATATATATATACCTATATATAGATACTTATAGTTACAACGTGCTTCTAAATTTATCGGTTTCTTTATACATGCACGTGAATTTCAGAGACTTGATTTCTTCCATAAGGCAGTATTTTTAATTAGCCTATCTCAGTCCACTGCTAGACACAAGCCTCCCTCAATGAGTGCCATCGCGCCCTGCCCTAATAATATCTTTAATTTAATCTCTAATTAATGTCGTAGCTACAGAGCAGTATATGACAATATGTAAATAGACATCTGAATATATATGTTAAATTGCCTGTTTAAAATGACTGCGTCGTTGGTCGAGTGGTTGCAAGCGCGACTGTCGATCTGGATTTTTCTAATTACGAATTTCTAATAAAAAATTCTAGTAGTGACTCGGAGTCTGGATCAGTGCCCGGTGTATGGCAATAGGCTCACC
>DWME01005647.1:0-14619 GCA_018244795.1 Parelbella ahira ahira | reverse complement strand
CGCATTCGGGACATTAATCGGGACAAAACAGCATTAGTTCATAGCTGAAATATTTATTTTAAAAATGTCGCTATAAAGTTTAAAATAAGGTTTTCCTTATCGTTATTATACTAATGATTTAAAATATCTATTTCCCTTCATTATTATAATATCGGTGTGATTAAAAACATATCAAACATTCATTAAAAAACTTTCATATTTTATAATAAAAACATTCGTGAGTAGATACTGCAGACAATATTACGATTTCGATATTAATTCTCGAAATGTTACATTTTCAAATAAACAGTGTACAGTTGAACTGATTTTGTTGAAACTTGCTATTAAAATGGATTAAATCGCAGTAAAAAACATAATATTAGGCTTCTTATAATACATTTTTCTGACCAGCCCTCTATCAATGTCGAGACGGAAAAAAAAACCATCTTCCCACCCCATGTTAATTACCAGGTTGTCATAAGACTACTACATATTAATTGTTTAACTTTAGATTCAAACTGAATCACATTAACATCTATAACCCGATTGCAATAACTTGAGACCTACGTGATGACGTCACAGCGGCAATTGTGCAATGTGAAAAAAACCTACTATTATCAGATTTTTAATAGACTCTAAAAGACAGTCAGCATCGGTAACACTACTTGCATTAAAATTGACGATATCAAGTCATCGAAAGAACTACATATAAAACGCAGAAATCAACTTGGCACTTGTAATTTAACTGCCATTATATGCGCGCGTGAGGGAATTTTATACTAAAACAAATCTAAGGATATAAAATGTACCTATTAATACTTTTTATGTAGTTAGTACCTACTATAACTTCATCATGACGAAGTAGATACTTCTGTTAACTAAACAAATATATAAACGTGAACGAACCCCGCATCACGTGCTGCCGCACTTTGTCGCCTAGATGGCAGCACTATTGTCTCTCACAGGACGTTCCTAACACTTCTGAGAGTTATATAACGTATAGGTTTCAAGTTATTGAGCACTAGTTATAGTTTTAAGCATACTCGTATTTATCGTCAGCCAATGATATAACAGCGAAACAGTTTTCAAACAGCCAATACGATTTACGCAACCGTTTAGACCACTTTCTCTTGTTTGCGATGCTAATTTCGTAATGTTAGTTGATCGCATCGTTTGTAGGGGTTGGCTGTCATAAGAAATAATGTCAGTTATATAATAATCGATCCCTTACGTGATAAGCAGGAACACTTAGTGGTACATATCTCTATCCTTGCAGACCTGCCGTGCTTCTTCCACGTTCGTCACTCTCTTCATACATACACACTCGTTTCGGAGACTTCTAACTATCCCATTAGTTATACAAACGTCATATATCTAATATGATTAATTGATTAAAGAGTCCGTTAGTGCATGTACAACTGCTGCTCAGAAATCGATCACGATACGGTCTTTTGTATTTTGTTTCTGTTTTATAACATAATTATGGGATATTTTATTTTCCGTCCCAAAACCGGTGTGGTGTACAGACAGAAAAGCGAATCAGATCTGTAGGTTAGACATATTGAACACTCGCTGCTTTCTGCCTGCCCGATAAGGAAGTTGGCGATCGTAAAGTAATAATATTATTATTGCAAAATCCACGGACGAATATTTACTACGGAGCTATGTGCGGTGTACGATTGTGACAACAACGATATAAAACAAAGCGATACGACTATAATGATCGGAGTCGCGTCAGTTAAAGAAGATTTCGCTTTTCCAACGTAATGTGATTTTTAAAAGAATCACTAATGTAAAATCACTGTAAATAAATAATATATAAGAAAACACGAGGTAAAAGTAAATCGAGAAAAAGTAAATTGAACTAAATTGAATTTAATTTAAATGAAACAAAAGAACTTGAAGATTCAATTGATCTTTATATAGATGTAGTTTTATGGTTATTCATTTAATTTAGTTCTTTGTAGATTAGCATTTAGGGACGATCTGCTGTCAACTCGATAAAGGAGACACAGTTCGAGAATTTTGTAGTTTGTTAATTTAGAAGATACTTTGATTTACTTAACGATGAAGCTATGATTCACTTAAAGTCCCAGTCAATTTCTCTCGTATATTGGTCCAGTGGTTAGTAAATCTGAACTCTGAGCCAGGAGTTGTGGGTTCGATCCCACCCATGACAAATACTTGTATATTCGTTGCAAATATATTTTCTGTTTCTGGATGTAAAGAGGCTCCATATAAAATATTTACTTTCATACATATATTTATGCTTAAGAATATACATCTTCCGGTTGGTCAATTTGGTACAGTTTCTGCCTAGTTCGAGTTCAAATAATCGTTTGTTTGAGATGTTTATCTCAGGATGAGAAAGTGCAGGTAATTGCGATTTCTTTCTCTTCCGGTCGAAGACCTTCCTTTTCTGTTGAAAATATAACAGTAATCTTTGATGTGCCATCTGTCAATTGTCAACTGTCATTACTTGATTGAATGTGTCACTGTCAAATCTATATCTCTATCTCTCTCTTTCTCTCGTATTAGATTATTTCTTGTAAAAAAATCTACTTTAATGAGCGATTGTTGTTTAAATTTCAGTCGTAATTTTTTTTTAATCAGTCGCTTATTCAAAGTCTATTATCAATTCACGCGATATGTTCTGAAGGAGATGTCGGCAATCTTCTTTCGTCATCAGATTTCACAATGTCTCATTCTGTTATACACAATAGCTTTGTCAATAGGTCGTTAGAATGTTTTGTTACGCTTATGCTAAGCGCTTAACGTGTTATACCAGATCTACGTTCGGTTTTTTGTAACAAGAGCCCGCAAACAATTCTTCAATGTGGTATGAACAATTTCTAGAAGTCACTTACGAAATCATCAAAGTTACATCTATTTAACAATAATCATAATATATTGATGACCCAGTCACGTAAATTTTATCCCAAACTAAGTAGACCCTGCACTAGTATATATAGTAATATATACTTACATAAATATTTTTTTAAACTAGACGCAGAATACGTACCTGTGCTGATCACACAAATTTTAATCCTGATTGGGAATCGAGCCTACGATCCCAAGTTTCATTAATAACTTTAATAACGGGAAGCTGAGCGGTACAAGAAACCGTACTCTGCGATCCCATACCTGCATACCCAGGGTGGGGTTGAGGTATGTATCCAGGAGCTGGGGACTTAAACACGCTGATAACTATGATGATAATAAATTATGAACATCTAAGCAATTGATACTTAAATAAATTACCTATACAACCAAACTGATGAAAATCATAGAAAAGATTTTAAAAAATGCTCCCACACGAAGTGTAGATATCACACCAAGTTGAAACCTTAGAAATATCACGTCCGATATTTTGTTTCGTAATAACAAGATTTGAGGATAAACCACCTACCTATGTTTTAGTGAGCGTACAGTGTTCTCGTGTTCCGGGTTCTATTTTAAAACGATGCGATGTATTTACGTGACACACAAAGACGAATATTTTAAATTATTTACATAGCTATTGTTTATTTTTGCCCGTTCACTTTTGTTTGTTCGTTTTCGTTGCAGATTTGAATGGAATGTGAATCGAATGCCTCTGTCAGACAGTCAACTCGTGCTGAATATCTGCTATTTTAATAAAACATCTACAAAAGATTTTTGAAAAAAAGAAATGTGGTGGAATCATATATACAAAATATTTTTGAAAAAAGTTTACTTAACAGAAAAGTACTGACTGCATCTAACTCACTTTTATCGAAATAAAAAACAATAACATACATATAAATTACCTAGAGTATATTTTCATATATTTTGATTGGACGAATGTATTTAAGTTTGCGATATAATATTAGGTAAGAATCAAACTGACTATTCGTTCGTGTTACATTGACCGCAAACACAAAATCGCGAACACTTCATTAGCAACGTACATAGTTTCGTTGAAAAAGCTAACGAATGAATGGAGACTTCAATTTGTGATTCTTTACTTAACTTGAGACGGTAACTTATTTATTTCCACATTTACCTGGGGTGAGTCACCGGCCGTTTTGCCACCAAGCCGCCATAATGACCGAAACCTGTCATTCGTGCGCACTTTACAACTGCGCGCGCACGTACACCGTCCATACTAATTCATCGATACATTTTAATCAAATCACTCACATCGAAATCGGTTGTACATGAATGAGAACTAACTGTCATTCGTTCAATGTTTACTTCAAACTGTTGTTCCGGTATTCAAAATTTAAATTTCAATGCTTATTCGGCATTTGAATGTTCCGGTTTTTATGAATCGTTTGCGTGGTTTTTGTTTTTATAAATGCCAGTAACTCGAAGTGTTCGAATTCATAATTTAAAAGTGTTGGGTTTTAAATTAAGTGTTATTTAAAGATAACGTGAATACCAGTGTTTGTTAATTAAAAATAAATATTGTTTTGAATTTGGAAAATAATGGTGCGTACCTACAGAGTGGTCAGCTGTTTTAAAATGCCGAAGCGGTCGAAAGTTGTTCCAGTGCCCACGGGCGAAGGAGTTTTTACTATAGATCTGTCCTCCACTTCGACTCTGGATATAGGTGTAAGTTATTTAACTTGTTTAATTTACTTTTATAGTCATACTGATGAAGCAACGTGTTGTAGAACGTGATCAATACCCAATAGCGTCTGTACATCTTTTATTTAACAATTTTGTTGCATTTTTAATTGCCAATTACATTGTGCATTGTACCTGACTTACACACTAGGTAAAACTAGCACCTATCTCTATAATTTAACGACTATTTACACTATAACAAATTTGTTTAAATATAACTTAATCTTTCTTATCTTTGAAAAGAGAAATCATTGAAAGCCTTATCTTCATCGTAAATTAACATTAAACGCAAATCGATCATACAATAGAGCTTACGATATACTAAACAAGGGTTGCTTTTAAATTGCGTCATTTTTTTATTTGAATATATTCAGAACGAATCTTGAACGGTTATCAATGTCAAATTGACATCTGCCAGATGTGACAGATAAGATTTATATTGTGCTGCAGACATCTTTTGTAACATTAAGGTTCGGTGGTACACATTTAAAACTGTTTGGGGTTCATCTAACAACCCAATGGCATAGTATAGGTATATTAGGTTCATTATTAGTTTGTCCGGTTTGATTATTGTTCGTGGTCAGTTTTTACTTACAGAGTACTGCCTCGTAACTTAGTGATCATGCCTTTATAGTTTATAGATGTATTTTATCAGTAATAAGAGTTCAATTATTAATCACTGCAACTTTATTATGAAGAAAATATTTAATTGATTCCTGTAATATATACATATTATTGTCACGACTATCTTTCATGGGGGTGAGCGGAAGATAAAAATTACAAACTACTACGGTCCTGACCGACTTTTTTCGCTTCCTTTACAGTATCAAAGTTGCCATACACTCTTCTCTATTACAGATACTTATAACCCGGCCTGGTTTTAGGACAAATCCGAATATTATATTATAAAAACGTCTGTGGTGGAAGAATCTTTTTATTATTTTTATTTCATTTGTATAATATGTAGGTACCTACTACACTCCTCTATCTACCTCTTAGGGGATTACAGTCGTGGTGCTACATTTACGTTCAAAACTGCGAGAGTTTATATGTATTATTCGATAATGAATTGAGGTTTATCGCAATTTTCTCTTTATTCAGTTGACGTTATTTGTTATACTTGGTTTAAACTACTATATATGTATAATGCTCTATTTGCACAGCTTGACGAGGATTTTACTTGTATTAATATTATTTTGTAAACCTCGCTATAAATTAGGGTTATATCATTTAGTTTAGTTGGATAATCGACAAGGGAAAACGTCGTGAGGAATCCATTAAATTCTCCATAATGTTCTATAATTCACTAATTTTAAGAGCTTTCTCGGTAACCTTGGTTCGTCTACAGATTTTACAGTTTCGGATTTTGTCGCGTAGAGAAATTCCGAGCATAGTTCTTTCCACAGCGCGTTGAGCGACTTTGGGCTTGCGCATAAGGCCCACAGTAAAGGACCACGTCTCGACACAGCATGTCATCACTGGTAACATACATTGTACGAATATCTCCGAATAGATTTTTAGGCACTGAGGTAATTTAGAAAGTTGAAGTGGCAATGGACGGGCCACATCGCTCGAGTGACCGAGAACTGATGGGGAGGAAAGGTCATCGAGTGGCGGCCAAGTCTCGAGAAAAGGAGCGTCGGGTGCCTCCCTACCAGTTGGTCCGACCACCCGAAGAAGACAGCAGGCAGTTCCCGGGTTCGGAAGGCCCGGAACCGGAATTAGTGGCGTCGATTAGGGGAGGCCTATGTTCAGCAGTGGATATTTAGAGGCTGATTATGAATGATCTATAAGTTTGAGGTTAAAACTGATGTTTATGAGTATACGAGTAAGTATTGAGTAGGTATACGAGTATATATGGTTCTGCCTCAGAGCTCTCCTGGCTTTAAGATTCATGGTTACTGAGAATGGGATCGGTGTCATAGCCTTAAGGACATTCGGAATATTTTGGGGAATCAGAATTCGGATTAAACTTGTGACAATTATTACGGGATTATTCCTACATTTGAATTGTGTTTATAATACTATTATTGACTACATATAGATGTAGGAGCTCAGAGAGAATTGCTTATTTAACATTACATCACGATTGTTTTTACCCGAAAAGGTAGGCAGGGGAACGTATTACACTCCCATGTCTCACCAGTTACGCAATATGTCTAGTGGAATTAGAGGCCTATTGATATACAATTTTACACCGAGCCCAAATCCAGACTTCGTGATAATGCCGAGAACCAATTAAATAGCGGTTCCCAATAGGACGTTTTGAATAGTGGCTCTCGTAATCATTGGCAATAAGGCGTGTGAAGAAATTTTGACCACATGCTTAGGAAAAAGATAAGTTGGTGTAATCCTACATGAGACGAGGCGTTATACGCTTTAAATATAGGGCAAGGCTGCCTCGATGAATGCGCAACCAGTTCAATTCAAGGCAGTCAGACAGCCCGCCTCGTCAACAGACAACTCACCTTCAATGCCAGCTCTTCAAACATGGCGGCTCAAGGCGCTCAACGAGTCACTCGGTGAAAGGAGCTTCGGGTGCCTTCCTACCAGTTGATCTGACGACCCGAGGGAGACAGCGGGCTAGAGGCTAGATATAGGTTAGCTGATTCCGAAGCGACAGGCGTGTCTCCATACGTTCAGCTCGATCAGTTGCCGCCACTCAGCGAGCGTGAAGTGCTAACATACGCATTTGTATTTGATACTTTGTTACATACACTAGAATTGAAAATAACATAAATATAGTAACAGACAAACTCAAAACAGATATCTAAAATCATTCTCGTATTTTCTCCGTCTGGAGTGTTCGGAGCTACACACCGCAGTCCGTTATGCGAAATGAGTTGTAAAATCGCTAATTAATATGTAATATCATATAAGATGTCTATAAAGATTGGTAAAGAACGATCGAAAACAGGTTCTGCTGGTCCACGGTTGGCCAAGGTGGTCTGCCAGGGTTGTATCTAATTGCTTCTATCGTTCCATATGTACATTTCGACCTTGACATTAAGGCTTCATAACTATCCTAAGTTATTATACGAACTGGTTTAATGTAGGTATATGTTTAATATGATTCCAATCTTACATTTAGGAAATTAGAAGGCTTCAAAAATTCTTATGAATGTGATCCTTAACTATTTTATTGCTACAATTATACATATATTATGTTATTAAATATTTTGTCTTTTAAAGAGATTATTTATCTGTTGACATTTATATTCATTTGTTCGTGCAATTTCGCTCGGCGCATATTCGTCCTATAAAACATGTGTTAAATTGAACTTTATTTAATTTTTCTCTGCTGAGAAGACGTTGATATTAGTACAATTTAGTACCTATGCAAGATACTAAGATATAGTATAATTAATAGATACATTTTTATTATATTTTACTTTACTTTCAAGTGTGAATAGACTCATGTGTTTATTGCGATGTGTCAACCCTTGAGACATTCTTAAAACAGATCAAATACTTGTTTATGCCAATCCGAAAATAGCACCAGCGTGCCTATCGCGGTCTACGTCGAAACCAATGGATAATTAATTATTATATTTTATTAAGTGTATACAATGTGCATTTATCGAGTTCGTAGAATTTATGCGTCGAATGACGTATAATTTAGTAATATACGTAAGGATCAACGCATACAAGGCGCGATGCGACTCTCACATTTATCAAGAGATTGAAAAAGTCATATAAAAGAAGAATTCACGAGTGAGAAACCGTACATTTTTTCTTCATAGTCATTTATTCATTATCAGCCCGTCATCGTCCACTGCTGGACATAGGCCTTTCCAAAAGCACGCCACTGTGATTAGGAAGCTGGAGTGGCAGTGGGCTGGTCACGCCTATCGCAGAACCGATAACCGTTGGAGAACATTTTTTTGGAAGAGCTCATCTATACATATGATGAATTAATTTGCATATGTTTTTTTGTGATCGCCCGACGATGTTACGATAGGCCGACACTTTCGCGACTTACAGTTAAGGTTAGCTTAGGTTAGGTTAGTTTGGTGAGGTTAGATCCGATCCCACTTTGGGCTATCTTGAAATAACATATAATATGTACGTGACTCAAGTATGCCACTAAGGTCAATCTTCAGCGCTCACCCAGCTGTCAACGACTGTGTATATAATAAATTTACACGCTATAAGAAATAAATGTGTATGTGGCAAATTATATTACGAATTAAGTTATTTTATACACAGAAACTGTTTCGCATCTAGTGCGTCCCCAGAGCGAGTTAGGTGCGTGTGCACTAAATGAGTCATAGATTCGATGCGCGTACAAGGCAGACAGTGTTTCTACTTAATAGTTTTTGTCAATCATAATTATTCACCATCCTGTTTATAATATTAGTTTGGTATATTTCTTATAATTGATTATATGGGCTTACATTCCTTACGCGATAACCTCAGACCCGCGTGTGACGTCACAACGGCGTATTTGTACAGTGCGAAATATTTTTTTAACAGACGTAGATATTGTTACATGGCAACAGTATACAAAATCGCTTTTCTTTCCGCTGTCAACCCGCCTGCCAATGTCTACCACTCTCATCTTGAGGCCTCAGTACCAGATTATTACGTCATAACAAGGTGCACAGTTAACTTCTGCGCATTATAACTCTTATTGTTGTTATTCTTACGGAAGCGTTTGATTATGAACGGTTTAAAACCACAAAGGTTTCTTAAAAAGGTGAGCTGAACTGAACTGAATCCAAGAACTGGGTGAGGTCACACGGTCACAAGGTCCTTGATCTTTCCAATTCAAAGAAAAATATTTGTAGGGAACTATGAAAGGAGTTTTAAGCGAACTGTCGGAGCTCAATTATTTGGTACACTATTCCAGGAATGTCTTAGTCAAATACAAGAATTTGAGTTTCGCAAATCTTAACGCTTAAAGAATGTCTCAAAGAGCCTGCTATGAAACACACACAATGGAATTCCCAGCACAGTCATTCGAGGCATTTCCTTCGAAGCCTTCCGGTATTTTTCGATACAAGCAATTTTAGACCTTACTTCTTAGTACATAAGCCATATACTAACCGCAGAAATATGTACACTTGTATTATTCGTAACAACGTTAAGCCTCCATGTAGAACTGATCCACGATTTAAGTCGAAAAGCTTTTTCTATGAGGTCTATGTATACTGGTTATTTAGGGCATGAAAAAATCTACCAGTTGCAAGAACCGATCAACATTGGTTCCGTGCAAAGAATGAGCGAGATACAAATAGGTACGTAAGTATTTTTAATGTTGCCATCATAAAAACATTTCTGTGTTAACAGCAACATCGATTGTCTCGGCAAAAGTTAAAAAACTGACTGCCTCGTTGGTCGAGTTGTTGCAAGCGCAACTGCCGATCGGGACGTCCTGGGATCAAATCCCGGGGTCGGGTAATATTGAATTTTTCTAATTTAGTTTTTCTATTAGTGACTTCTAGTCTGGATCTATGCCCGGTGTATGGCAATATACTCGCCACCTCTTCCATGGGACTTAAACGTAACTGATTAAATGTGAGTGTACACTACACTCCTCTGCCTATCCTTTCGGAGATTACAGGCGTGAAATTGTTATCTTCAAATATAAAAAAAATATGGAACCGGCGTGTGTGTATGCCGTAAATGTCAGAGAGCGTTAAGAGACTATTATTAGTTTTATTATCATGTCAGGTCCCTTGCGGAGTAGGCAAGAACACCTAGTGCCAAATGTATGTATCTATCGTTAGAAATCCGAATTGCTTCAACATTCACCGCTATTAACGGATCATACTTTAACGCCTACCCTCAAGGGAGCTGGCATAACGATATGGCAATAATAATAAGCAATGACTAACTAGCTAAATGCTGGGCCACACGGCCCATTTACAACCTGTTTCCTGTCCTTAACAATAGGTATTATGGGCGTCACGCATCGTTCTGCAGGTCACTGGAGTTACCTGCTTGTGGCGGTTATAAAAAACGGTTCTAAATATAACATTTTGACTTGGTAATATTATGTATGTTATATGGTAATAATATGTATAACATTATTAGTTGGTTCTGTATACTGTAAGTCATATAAGTATAACAATTTTAGTTGGTAATAATATTATGTATATTACATAAATACATATAACAACTTTAGCTGGTATTAAATTAGCATTTTTATATTGTGTTTATTATGCTAATTATATCTTAGCTATTGTAAAAAAATGCGAGCATTTCATTATTAAAAGCGCTTTACTAGTTTTAACACGATGGAAGTTATACGGTAAGTTCGATAAAAATATAAATCGAATAATTTAAGGAGAGTTATTATTTATTTAAAGTATAATATAAGTAACAAATACCTACGTATATTAAATTTCAAACATTTTCATATCCAACGAATATTCTTATGAATCTTAGATGTAAAATACAGCTTTCCGAAGAAAGTATACCAATTGCTATGGAGAATTTTATTAACCGGGCAATTCGTGTCTGGGAAAAACTATTCGCTTGAGTAGTTAGTTTTGTGATATCATTCTTCTGTAACTGTAATAGTATACTGCAATGTTACATAACGACTATTATAACTAGCGATATGTTTAACGATTGTGAGTAACACGTGACATATCACGTGATTTACTAACTTCTTATCAAGTATTGCTTGTGTTTATGTATAAGTAACTAGTGAAACTTGTTAGGATATAAGTGTAACTAGTGAAACGTGGGAGTGTACACTTCTCTGCCCACCCCTTAGGGAATATACATTTAATCTGGTAAAACCTTTAGTGATACATACGGTGTACTAGAAGTCTGGAAAGGGTTAAGATATCTCCGATGTGAGCGAAGTATATATGTATATACGTCAGGTATGCGTCTGTCGACTCTACCATAAAACTTATAAATAATAATAATAATAATCGACCCATTTGTCATTCCACTGTTGGAATATGAGTCTCCTCTCATATTGAGAGGGTTAAGGCCGTAGTCTGCCACGCTGGCCAAGTGCGGGTTGGCAGACTTCAAACACCTTAGAAATATTTTTTTTTTTTGGTAAATTCTAAAGATACTGTACTTACACTGTACGCTTTACTGATACAGTAAACTTTACTCGGGCTGTCAATGGTTTTGGATGTTGAAATTTCAAACTCGGCCAATGTGTAAAAAATACGAGTATATCTGTATGCATAATGCTTTATTCATCTTTTATTCGTTTCTTAGAGTATTTAATACGTTACATAATAATAATAATTGAAAAAAAAAAACAAATAACAATATTTTAAAAAAAAGTTCATCTAAAATGTGCTTGTGAGACATGGTACCCAAAACACTGGCATTGCCTCGCTGAATTGTAAGGCTAAGCCTCTGTGCGAAGTAACTGCCAGCCCTTTGGTCCCCAAAGACAAGACCAAGACATTAATATGGATACGATTAATGTTTGGACATTAATAGACAATTTGTAGACATCATTCCTATTACAATAGTAGGCCGGCGAACGAGCATCAAATCTTTTAAAATTCGAACAGCAAATAGAACAATAATTTAAAAAGAAGTTTCTAGAACGCAGTATTATTTACGCGATCTAACACAATCTAATGAAATAATAGTACTAGCAATTGTATTCACGTGTTTAGCAAACATACGGCGCTGATGTCGTAATCAGTATTGTGATGTTCTATCCTGAAGGGAATGATGCAAGCTATTATCTAACACGCATTCTTGTGCCGTCAATGCTAACGCAGGAACAGCCGATGCAAGTGTTTATAACATTTATATAATAGCAAACTTTGCTGCTGGTTTTAAAGTAAGGCAGGGCACGGCTGAGTGAGCTGGCCACCGGCGGATAGCAGCGTGTCAGAAGCTGTGCTCTGCGATCCGCAACCCACACGCCTAACCTGGGAATTATTGGCTCAAATCCCTCGCAGGAGAGCTAAATCTAGCAGGGAACTATGTAGTATAGGCTAATGTTGATAAGCAAAATTTCTGGATAGCCTGATGTTAGCTAGGTCAAAAAATTACTGTCAAATCTATACAAAACAAAATCGACCCCAATTACGATGGAACCAAAAACGAAGAAAGAAAATATCATAGCAGTCAGCAACGCTTATGTAAATAACTTCTGATCACTCCTATTTTGGATTAAAAGCAGAAAACAGTAGCTACAGTGAGATAAGGGTTAAGTTATCATTTGCCTTCCACTATGGAAACTTGGACCTCGAATCTTAGCACTAACAACGGTAAGGAATACGGACTCATTCAAGAGGAGACCCGTCTCCGGCACTGGAAACAAAAGGATTTGAAAAAAATAGCTGTAAGCCATAGAATTCAATAGAATATGACAGAAGACGAGAGAAGTCTGCTACACCGTGATTTTTTACCGCAGGAAACGCCTTACTGTCCTCTCATAAAAAAATCTTGCGTCTAAAAGTGGAACGGTAAAATGGGTGACGACGATTTATTCATTCGTATGTAAAAAATTACCAATCAAATATATATGTACACATGTATTTCATAGCGATTATTTTACGTGCAGATTATCAAGCATCAATCGTGGTTTCAGATATTCATTTGTTACTAATATAATTACTAATAATAGGACTGTTTCTAATAAACTAGTAAATATTAGATACTAATAAAATATAATTACCTAAATAAAACAAGCAAATAAATAAACGTAGAGGGGGATGTTCAAGCTTACGAAATGAGATCATACGAATGATGACGAATCCTTGTCTGATGCACGTAATCTACATCACGTGGTCAAGGCTTCTCAGCACGTCCAATAAACCCTGGATACGATGATACTGGGACCCACCGCGACGCATATCAATCAAGTTCAGTCATAACACATTCTGCGTAAAACGGACCTATTACAATGCTAAGCGCTACTGAGAAACTTTTCATTTTGTTCGCAAATGGTCTGAATATTTCCACGTCGCCATTGGAAGATGTTGTTTTGCATACGTTGGGAATATATTGATCTTTACAGCAATGAAGATACGTTATGATACACAATGTTATATAGGTACATACAAAATTTTGTATCATAGTATATCTTCGGAGGGCTTCATTTAAAACATATGTTAAATTAAAACAATATTTGTCAAGGTCCCCCTTTATAATTCTTATTCTGGGTGATACTTAACTGAAAATCTAACCTCAAAAATTTTCTGTCACTAAAAACAATCATTAAAATAAACGGTCAAATTACTATTTACGTTCATATTACGTGAATAAAAACCAAATAAAACAAAATATATATATAACAAATTAAATTAACTAGTTTAAAATCATAAACATAATTAGCAAACGTTGAAGCCACCTAAAGGAAATCCGACCCGCCTGTTTCCTCATAACATTGTTTATAATATAATACCCTACAATTTATATTCTAAACAAATATATGAATATTAAACTTATAACATAGGAAGCCTGATAAGTTCTTCTATGAAACTATTATGTATGTATAAATTGGACACCGGACGCGCAGGAGACATACAGTCTCATAAAACGTCTAACAATGTTCCCAACCTCTGCGAGTCGCGTCGCTTAATACAAAAACAATACTTTAATAATAAACCATAAATGGTATACGTAATAGATCCTTGTACTAACGCTCTATGCATCCGTTGTATCTAAATGCACACGATCCACGTGTTTTGAATATTCATTGCCTATAATGATATAGTTCCTCGCAAAACTGGATTCTATGACATTTGAATATAAATGTATGATTTGATGTTGATTTGCACCTTGACTGTCACTGAAGGTCAGTCATAGGGAAGGTTATAGGCCTTTTAAATAGTACTCATCAATTTAAACAAAGTATTTAATTACTATTTATTTACCTATATTTAAAAGGATGTTATTCGTATGTTTTCTATTTGCTGCAGTCATTTCGGCTTTACTCGTCACCTGCAATTCTATAGGGCGTAATGTTATTTTCTGCTGTACTACATATTATAAGCCAACATATAGATACTATACATTATACTGGCAGGCGTATAACTGTGGGTCGTCCCCGGGCCCGTTGGGCCGATGGTCTTAAGAAGGCGGGTGATTCTTTTTTTTTTATTGTTT
>DWME01005646.1:0-14621 GCA_018244795.1 Parelbella ahira ahira | reverse complement strand
GGCCCATTAGCTCAGTTGGTTAGAGCGTCGTGCTAATAACGCGAAGGTCGCGGGTTCGATCCCCTCATGGGCCATATTTATTTTTTCTTTTATTTTTGTTTTAAAATGTTTGGTTGTAATTTTACTCTTTTATAAATAAATTTCAAGCTACTTTTCCAATATTTTAAAGCAAAAATTTTTTATCATTCTCAAACAATAAGTACAATATGTTTTTAGTCTTGACTAAACGTGAAGATTTGTATACATTTTTCAGAGCTCCTTTTATACGCAAAATGTAAAGCATGTAAAGGTGAAGTGTGGAACTAAAATCAACAGCGAACAAATAACTGGCTCTCATCAATCGTAGAGCTTGCGTAAACGTCCAAAAATAATAATAAACCGATGTAACACGGCGTGTCCTTTTCGGGTTACTACAGCGTGTTTTTATATCAATCGATCGCATCTGCAGTATGTAAAGCATCCAGAATTAGAATTAGAAAATCGTCTAGACAGAATGAATGATAGGTGACGTCTCAAATTCAATGACGGCGAAGAGTTTTAAGCGGCTACCACATCCCAAACCAACTGAACTGAAGACAACTTACAGAACCTGAGTTGTACAACAACTAAATCATAAAATTATTTAGATTATAATGTATATGTATGTAGTATTATATTGAATGTGACCTAATAACATCAGTGTGACATACAATTAGGTAAGAAGAAATTTTTTTTATACCATTTTGGAGGAGTAGCGCACTTTTGTATTTTCGTTGTGAGACCTTGTTAACCTCACTTTACAAAAATTTAATTTTGAATTTGAAAAAAAAAGTTGAACCTATCTCACCTGGCTAGTACAAGCACTCCACAGATAGACACAGCAACCGAGACCGACGCTGAGCACGTTCTGCGCGGACCAATCCACCAAGTTGAGGTAGAAGTCGTCCTGCAACTCCGGCGCGTCCAGCACCTTGAATGGGATCCGCGATATCTTCCGCGTGGCCTTGCGCGGCGAGCGGAGTAGCTTCTGAGATTTAGCCGATACCGGTGACAAGCTGTACGGTGACGGATCTATATTCTCCTGTAAGAAGGTACAGTAACATTAACTATATTGCTTAATTATATTCCTATTTTTACGTTACAATATAATATCGGTATTGTATAAAACAGGTGACTCTGGAGCTTTCTATATAACACAATCCGACACAATTTCTATACAACACGGATCCAAATCTTACAAAAACTTGTTTATTTTTATCCACCTACGTTACTTGAACATTTACAATAGCCAAGCACAGCATGTCTCGTGACAACAAAGTTCATACAGAATGTTATCGGTTAGGTAAAAAATTAATAATATAAAATCAATTTCGCGCTTCTAAACAGTTCATTAAACTGTCCTTGCTAAAATATAGCTCTGCATTAAAGTTAGAACATTCCACGTTTTAGTGCACAGTAACTCCATACAAACCAGACAGATTTTATAGCTCTATTCATCACCAAGACGCCAACACGCCAAGACGTGCACGTTAAAAAAATAATTAAATCCATTGCAAATCTTTAACTAATTTTCGAATCTTCGTCAGCACTTATTAAACTGTATAACGAACAAAAAATTTGAGGTAGATAGCCGACACTTGTATCTGGACAATCTCATTACTGGTACTAAGAAACTCATCAAGATACCATGAGTAGAATAATGGACACAGATTTCTGTGTCAAAGTATTCCCAAAAAATATTTACCGCGCTGAGAAAAAAAAGGAACTGTTATTACCTTCAACAAAAAAAGAAGATATAGCGATTTGTTCAAGTGGCGCGAATGGTGGCAAAGTAACAAATGATGCTGCACTCATTAGACACGAAGGCTACGAAGAAGACAAATACCGGAATACAAAATAAGAGACTTTTGACGATACAAAAACTACTGACAAATTGAATCAACTTATTTCAACGCTGCGCGCTGGAGGCTAACAATTGATGATGGCAAACCATTAAAATACAAAAAATAGCAAGTGTGCTAATCTCGGTACAAAAATATGAACCAAGACCTCTATAAATCAGAAGCGACGAAGCGTTGAATACATATTACCGAAAAAAGGCTTGTTTCTTTGAATAAATACACCGTTACATATGTACAGAGGTGACATGAGAGACATAAAAAATTCGAGCCTCAAATAGGGAAACAAATAGAAATCACCTGGAGCGGAACATACGAGAGTCCTTGAAAAGTTCGGCTACCCAGTCTGCCTTTTGTGTAAATCGCACAACAAAAACATGCCTGAAAAAACTAAACGCAATAATATTAGCCAGAACACGAAGTAGCGTTTCGGTTTGTCAGCTATTTTTTTACATATAAAGCTTTCGATTAATCATTAAAATAAAATTTCTATTCAGCTTACTCTGATTGATCTCATTGCTAAAAGTTAATAATAGACACTCGCGATGGGTCCAGACCGACTGTCAATAGATGAAACTTTGTATGTAACAAAGCGCAAAAGTAAACTTAAAAAATGCAACGAATACCTTCGTATAGAAACAGGTACAAAAAGGGTCATAAAAATTTACGTATACAGTCATAAAACGTGCATTTACTTAGTATATTGCCGTCTAAAACAAGCATTACGGTGACAATTCTAATGTGAATTTTCACACTGTCAAATACCAGGACAAATTCTAAGTAATTTGGTGCAAAAACTGCACATTTCACGTAAAGCTTTGACAGTATCACGTCCGTGAACCCGCTTTTATTGCGACTGCCAAGCAATCTAGATGAATAACACCTTCATAAAGCGATACGAATTTCGTGGGACTAAACGTGGGCCGCCATTACCATGTGTGTTATTTTAAGCGGATTATAATCCTTTTCGAGTTGAATAGAATTTTGAAGCGTGGGTGAAAATATTGGAAGTCTGCATGAGATCGGAGCCACGTTTAAAAGGGGACTACACAAGGAGGACGTGTCCCGTCGAGATCGGACACGTTTTACTGCAATTCAAATGGAAACAGAACTGGGTTGTAACGCCTACGTCAAAAGCAAAAACATAAGAGGAGGGCACACACATAAACATGAGCGTTAAGCGCGCTCACAATAAATATTACCGATAAAAGACGGATTTACATGTAATACTACAAGATATCGCGTACTAAACCGTTATGTCGCTCCAAATTTAGGTTACCCAATCAATACTGAACAAAAGCACGTGCAAAAAGGGGGTATCATAACAAATCGATACAAATTTGGCGACTATGAATGAAGATATTAACGGGATATTTGAATTAAGATTGAAAGTGCATATATGCACGACGATTAACTCACAACTGCCACTTAAGGAGATATTGACTTAGCAAACGCCCCGCCCTCGTATGGTCGTCGACACAGTGGCCTTGGTACGTTGGACGAAAACGAATGCATAATATTATATTACGTAAGCCAAAAATTGCCTGCAGGAAATTGCAACTGGTTTTGATGATACGCGAACAACTCTGTCAGCTGAGATACGCAAGAATAACAACGGATCAAGTTTGTACTTTTAAGAGAAAGAACAATTTTATTTGCATTTAATGCGAATAAAAAGTCTAGACGGCTATAAATGTTGATAAGATCAAAGCTGAGTACTGACTACGTGAAATGAAATCAGTAATTGGGTAGCGCTATGAAGTCCGTCGGCCGGTACAACAAGTATTAGAAAAACATATTCCAGTAATAACTTATGCACACACTAAGCCTCCGAGCGAGCCATCATTATTATAATAAGCTAAGTAGTGCATGACTAAATAAGCCGGATTAAATTTACAGAGAACGTTTAATTCTCTGACAATTTAGTTCACTAATGGCGTTTTGATTGGTCAAAATATGGTTTTCAAGCAATAGCAGTGCGAATAGTCACCGGATAAAATTCAAGTCACGTCAAGTAGCAACAAATAAATATAAATGTTACTCTTGAGAGCGCTTATACGTAATAATAAACAACTTTTTAATAAAAAAAAAAAAAAATATCCCGCAGTTAGAGAATTGTAAAAATACTTGACGAAAAAAGTAGTCATATTATTTCAAAATATAGAAGGCAAAGTTCGCGTGACTATTATCATTAGATATAGAATAGTTGTTAGTGTTGGCTAGAGACGGATAAAATTGTCTGTTTCCTTTAGACTCAATTACTTTATTCGATTTGAATAGACAAAAACTTCACACAACGGAGCACACAAATGATACAATTGTAGAACACAATAGAACCACTCTAGCACTAGTCTATAAAAGAAACCCTGACAACCAACCTATTGAAGTGGACATATCCTTTTTTACGTAATGCTCCACACCAGAAAGAATTTCTAAACTAAGTTGTTATCGTTCAGGAAATACTAAATATATAATTTAAGGCGTAACAGCAATTAGCAGTGATAACCTAGTGGTTGGGAATTCAGTTTTTCACTCCGGGGGTCCTGGGTTCAAATCCATGGTGCGCAACTCTTTACAAAAGTGCGTTTTAAGTTTCATTATCACTTGCTAATGATGAAGGAAAACATCGTAAATAAATCTGAACACCTTAGAATTTAAAAAAAAAAGTGTGTAAAGTTTACCACCCCGCACTTGGCTAGCGAGAGAGACTGTAGCCTTAACCCTCTCAATATGAGAGGAGACCCATATTCCAGCAGTGGAATGATAAATTGGTCGATTATTATTATTATTATTATAACGAAAACTTAAAAATTTTAATATACATACATAAGTGCAAATTACATAATATTCATACAGAAACCAACGATCCTGCAAAATATTTTTTTAGGTAGCAATTACGACGCTTGCGGTGTTTACGTAAGTCGCAAATAACAGAATCTAGAAATGAAATAAACGAAAATAATTGAAACATACAGATTTCATAAACCAAAGTATTATCCTAATGACATACCATGACAGTGACCAGAGAAAAAGGTAGAAAGAAAAATTTCAATATAACCCAAACCACAATGATGTAAGATGAATGAGCAATCAGAACTCAAGTTTATTAACCTCAGATAGCAGACGCATAAAAAGCTAGAAATCCACCAAGTAGTGACTAGATCTCAGATAACAGATTGATTGGTACTATAAATGAATGGCAGATTTTGTGACCTGTAAGGATCTGCAAGCGGGTCACGTTAGACCAATGCAATAAAAAAATACGCTACTGCACAAACCCTCCTTCAGTTGTAATGTTGCGAGGCGAATACAAATCGTAAAACGCGGAACAGATTTGGATATCAACAGAAGTATTACGACCATCTACACGATGAGGATTAATTCAACTAGTCCAGCTAAGGAGCATTATTCATCAGTCGTTGACGCCCTATTTATCACAGTGTTGCAGTACGCTTGCAGAATTGTTGGCTTTACAATTTGATTTACGACGTCGATTTCTGTGTTAGTGGATACATTGTGCTGTGTGTCACTTGGTATTTCAAAGTATTTCCACAATGTAACTGGTATTATTTTAATGTCACCTGGAACTACAACAGTAATGGATCTTTCAACTTTGGCAAAAGTACCGAAAGCGAGTATATGTATTTGTATTATAGAAGTTCACCTAATTGAAAATCAATGTCTCTACAACGGTTGCTAAACCAATTGACTTAACAGCGTAAACACACGTAACCCTATCGGGCCTCGGTCGCAAAAGCCTCTGCAAATAAGTACTTGTGTAAATAGTAGAGAAAAAAAATAAGGCCACTCTGATGGTTCTCGCGAAATTCTCCGGTATACCGGTAGATGTTGTTTCTGCAAACAAACCACTGAGTGAACACGGATGGGCACTTCTGGCGACCGGTTTAATAGTGGATGATGATACGGGAGCTATACTTAAATCTTTTAATTTAAAACATACTTGATTACTAAGTTTGTACCTCCAACAATATTCAAGTTCAACAAATACTCCATGGATTTATTATACATACATTATCGGTCTGTTTCTGCAATCAATTTATTTATAGCTTGCACCTCGTTATTAAAAACATAAATCAAAATAGACAGAGGACATGTCAGAGATTAAAAATTATGGTGTACCATTTTAAAAGCATTGCAATGCAGCGAGATCACGTCATGTCGGGCACAGGAAATGTGGGTGTAGCTAACAACAATCATGCTCTATTATCAGATATATACGGGGGAGATGATTGTGATTCAAATGTTAAAGCAACATCTTCTAATTTTTTTCAGGATTCGAATAACAATAGTAGTAAACGAACTCCTTGGATGTCTAAATATCAAAAGCAAATTTAGGTACATAACATTATGTACCTAAATTTGCTTAGTATACCTAGGCGAGAGCTAATAAAGAATTCCATAGCCATTGTATAGTACCGAGGCGTGTGCTGTATCAGTCAACGACTTCGTCGTATTTGGAAACAACACGCCATATATCAGATAACACTCAGGACATCTGCACAGTGATTAGCGAGTTGTAAATGTCAATCAATGGATTTCGGATGATTGCTGTCGAGCAAAAAATTTTTATAACTATATATACAAGGACGTGTTAGTGACACGTCATTAGGTAACTTTGAACAATCATGGCCACGGTAGTAACTCATACAAACATCAAGTAAGCAGTTGATAAAAAATAGTTTCTATATAATTAACGAGAAATGTCGACCAAGATGTCTTACAAATTAAAAGAGCACCCGCACAATGGCTTCGAGCGTGACTGCGCACCAATTCAGGGGACAATCTAAGACATGATCTAGATTGTAAAAACACTACGACAGCACACCAAACTGTTCCAAAAACAACTACAAAGAAATCGATTTCATGCAGTCAGATAAAAAATTAAAAGAAAAAATGCACCCATAGAAACTGACGTCGTAAAAGTTACGAATCATCCCCTGGCAATGACCGAAAGTCTAGACCTTTATATCCATCTGATTGGGCGGTGAATGTCTCTGTTAAAAAACCTAATACAAACTATTCGACGAACAAATACGAAATATCTGGATGGTTATATCTATAAGGATGAGTTTTTACGGCAACCATTATGGAGTTACACTTTGTTTCAAGAGTTTTAATGCCGTAACCATGCCGGTCTTAACAAAGATTATGGTAACATTGATGTTGTTTTAATTACTAGCACATTTCGCGTTAATCGCTATTAAAACATTGGCGTGCTCAATGCCCATCGATATCAATCTCGTAATTGTTGCAGATATCATTAACAGGAATCAATTTCTCTATGAACATAAATTCCTTTCTCAGGGTACGGTTCTATCGATTATTCGTATCGTGAACCAATTGGATTAGATACATTTTTATTGTTTTTTTGCACGGTGGTGATTTAAAATTCGCATTAAGCGCCAATTAGGGTCGCAAGTACTTTTTGCATCATTGCAAAAATACGTCACGGTGTACGTTCGTGCGTTGAAAATTTCGATCACGGACACCTACTGCCATCTTCCCGAGCTAATAAAAAACAAGCAGCAGCGGTGGTGATCACAGCGGACCAATGAACCCTATGATCGCACGCATCATTTAAATGCGCGGGCGCAAAATTTGTAAATTGCAAAGCGTCTAGACTTTTATCCGTTCAAGGACTTATAGCAAAAAGCATTAGAGACCAGAGCGCGACGGGGCGATTCGTCGCGCCTGCGCAACGCCTAGCTCGGTGAGCGTCTTAATATAATTTGCTGAGGGTATCGACGCAGGCGCAATCGGTAAGTTATTTTCTACTAAATGAGATTATACAGCTTGTTCACGAGCTGAGGAACCGCATCAAAGAAACCTCTACAAGAAAATAGAAATAGACTCGAATGCTTACCTATCATTTCTAGAGTATATAATATGTACCATTATGAGCATAAATGCAGGATTAAATATTGATTTAAGAATTCATTAAATCTATACAAGTGTGCTTCTAACATAAAAATTATTGAACCTTATTAGCATAGTTAAATTTAGCCCGTGTCACTCTACTTATGTTTTTGATTTTAAAATTAATTGTAATTAGCGACTACAAAAAACAAAGTAGTGGTTAATCATTACAAAATTCAAAGTTGCAAAATCATAACGTTATTACTTTTTTTACATACTTTTACAGCCTTAATCCAACGTTGACGCAAAAGTGAAGTGTCGTAAGCCATGTCTTTTTATTACAATAATGATATGTACATAGATTAAAACAAAAATCCCTCTAAAACTATTAAATAGCAATTTTGGATTCCATTTTGTTTTAGAATTTTCATATAGCACTTACGACTGCCACGTGACAATGACATCTATTTAATTGTCCACTCACAGTGGAGTATCAAAAGTCGAAGATGCCGGATGCATTCGGGTTTTATCAAAGGCAATTATTTTATAACAAAGTGGAAAAGAAGATCTCGGGCTACGTTTACCTTTCAATGTTCCGAGTGCATTGACTCCGGATCTACGACCAGTACCTACGAAGTGCAACGCAAGCTTGTATAAGAAAATCGTTGATAAAATGACATCTTGAACTCGACTCAATCAACGTAATACGTTACATACTTTCTATTTCGACGGCACTTGAAATATTTAAGAATGTATTACACGTTTAATATAAATTATTCAATGCCGAATGCGCTTCAAATACAAATAGTGGAATTTACAACCTTACTGATATTTATGATGCAATAAATATTTAAAATATACAAGAAGTTAGCACTCGATCGATTAAGTTGAACTTTTGTTTTATTAGATATAGAGTGGCAACAAATATACGAATAAATAAAAATTTTACACATTTGATCAATAACAGAATACATCATACTATAATACAAAAACAAGGTAAAAAATCTTGGTGCACTCCTGGATTACAACCTCACATGGGCGCTACAAAAAACTGAAGTCAGCCGAAAAATGCTTACTGCAGTCGGATGTCTCCGAAGACTGTAATATTTTCTATCCATTCTTACGAAAGTTGCGCCTGTTCATGCGTTACTCTTTCCAATACTTGATTATATTGATATTTGCCATCTTAATGTTGCCGAGGAGCAACTAAATAAACTTGAGCGTCTCCAGAATTTATGTATTCGATTTATATTTGGACTGTGCGAATATGGCTCCCTATCCGGCTTCGTCGGAATAGTCACATTCTCTCGCATAAGCTCCTTCCAGTAAAGTTTGTCTAGAAGAGATCACTCGTTTAGCGATATGACAGCTTTTTGTTTTTACTGAATTTTGTTATTCTATACTCTCTATTTTTATATGGTGTACGGTAGTGTTTGTATTGTATTGTATTGTAATGACTCAATGAATATATAAAAATTAAAAAGGACAGAATTAAGTAATACATTGAATGAGATACAAAAGATGAAACCAATGAAGAACTTAAAGTCAACAAACATTCAAGCGACAAAGCAGTCTTGATAAATGAAGACAACAAAGGAAATAAATAATCTAAGTTGAAGTTTTCATTGTAGCAAACTACTTAAATAAACTGTCCACACATGATTGCATCGAAACACAATCCTCCATCAAACGCTGTTGTGCGAATTGATTGGTGTTGACTTTGAGAGTGTACTGACACCATAAAAGATGGGCGCAGCGGCTAATAATGTATTGCAAATATTCACGGTATGTACCCAGTGGCAGAATTTATAAGAGGACGCACCGGGAATTGAATCACACGGTGTTGCATTCTGACAACAGTGCCCAAATTTGTATTCAGTTGCTTATGCACGTAATCCAGTGGGTGGCAACTATTGGACAAATCTAGAATATCATGAATAGTTTTATCGTTTTTTTTTTCATGTATTTCGTATCTCTGCTGCATTTGATTTCGGAATATATCCGTTTTTATCCCTGTTTTTACGAATGCGGTGACACGTGTATCTGCACATTTAAAACTAAATGTTCAATTTGAAAGTTTATTAGATTTCCGCTATCATTTTTTCCTCAATCGTACTATATAACATTAACCCGAATAATGATTTTAGTTATTGCCTTAACCTTAGTTATTCAGCACCATTGTACAGTTGTGTCTACGCTGATATTTTCGTGAACTTGACTGAAAGATAAGGACATCTTTATTCTTTTTTAAACTTTTCCTTCTTGTTGCAAGTTATATAATGTAAAATTACGAGATCTGATAATCATAATGGGTCGGAATACAATCTGGTTTGTTATTTTTCGATACACACACTAACAAACTATAACCTAAATGATTTTTTATTAAAATATTAGCACGTTTAATTAAAATTGTTTTTACAGAACCATTAGGTGAGATCTTTACTTGTAACTCGAATATTAATTCCCAAACAGAATGAATATGTTCCCCGGCCATTAGTCGACCTATCACCCCAGCTGCGAAAAACGATCATCCGATTGAAAGAAGTGATTTTTTGCCACTTTTTCTGAGAGAGCGTTGACGGCAGGTTGATGGTCAATGCATGAAGAAGCCACACAGGTCGTGAATGGCTATCAACAGAGCGACTGACAAGTTACTAAAGAACATAAATAGCCGAATTCAAAAAATAATACAAATAAAACAGTTTCACACATGTGAATTTTAAATGGGTTTTTATCCTGTCGGATGATCTTTGTACAACATTTTGAAAATCATTTCACAGTTTACAATCTTAATCCCTTGGAGCTCACTTGAATATTTTATGTCAAAGAGCATTTAGTTCTTCCAGCAGTTTTTCCAAATATATTAAAAATTTGCCATTATCAATAAGAAGTTTTTATATTTATTGAGTGGTAGGTGTTATTACCATATGTATAAACAATTTGTTCGAGACGTACATGACGTTTCGCTTACCTATATTGATACCAATCACTTGCATCTTATACACAATTCCAGAAATCTGCTCATATTACGATACAATATTACCTACAAAATTTTAAATCTAATACTTCATAGAGCCATTTGCTAAAGATTAGAATATTACAAAGTAAGAAAAACGTTTTCGCTTCATATCCGTTCGTAAGTCGTATGCAAAATGTAGAATCAAAAATCACAAAAATCAATAGAAAGAACACAATTACGACAACGGTGAAATTTTCAAACTGACGTTAAAACGATGTGCACGTAAACTACGTGCAAACTGACGTTAAAACGATGTGCACGTACCTACAGTGAGACGCGTATAAAGGCAGAGACGATGTAAATAAATGGATATACAATATTTGTCTTACAATCGTAAAAAACCAATCGACATGCAAAAAGTTAATATTCCAAACGTTCGACCGTAAAAATTTTAATAATTTATTATTTTGGGTCGTTGTCACCGCTGAGTGATGTCAGACGGACAGACAAATGACTGGACAAAAATTACACCTCAGCCGAAAAAAAACAATGGCATTGTATCGCTAATGTAATGGACGGTGAAAAAAGATGCACACGCAACGAAATTGGCTGATTAAAAAAGTTCTATACCAGTGAATTTGCATTCTGTACGGAAAAGCGCAAAAAAATAATATAGGTAAATTGAGCTTCAATGCTCAAAACACGTTTTCTGAAACAAAAGTAGTATACACACAATTGTATCACCGGGTCAGTACTAATTGGTTTGCCTGTTTAAAATGGCCATTTTTGAAATTTGTGGGTGATCATTTACGGATAGGAAAACAATGCATATACCAAACTTCCTTGTAAAACAGCAATAATCGAATCCAAAAACATGCAACAAAATAATGAAAGATTTAGGAGACGAGATAAAGGAGATAAAATCTTTACAGAAACGAAAAGGGACAAAACGAAACATAGATATGAAAATTGCACGTAAAAAGCGCAAAAAATTTAGCATGGATACTCTTCTGATTAGTACATCCTATTTGTCACCGGCCCGCTAAACGCTCCATCCGTGATAATTGCCGGACAAAGGCAGCGTGCACAAAGTGAGCATTTCGGCACATTCCTCTTGTACATCGTTCACCAAAAATAAACGTTCATGATCGCGTCATTGCTGTGCAAATGTTGACTGCGATAGACGGATTTTGGAAGTTGTCACCATTGTAATGAACTAACACCGAGATACCGCACAATACAATCTATAAAAGTACAATATAACATGAAACCGAGACACAATGACTGATTGCCACCTGTACAAGATTGGTATTTTTGAACAAAATTTCACAGTTTACTCTCCGTTTTTTGCCGTTACAAGCGACAATGATAGAAATTCGTCGTAGAACCACGCACACGTGAATATTGTAGGTAAATAAGGATTGCCCATGAGTTAGTAGGCGTTGTGAGATCCTTTTTACTCTACGTGCTATCTGCATATTTGAGGTAGGTAGTAAAGGATTAAAGAAATTTTTGAAAGTAATATATGAGAATTAGTTGTGTTCTTAGTTACCAAATACTGCGACAAAATTTTTATTTAAAAAGACAAACCATGAATATACAAAACAGGGACAAATATTCATTTTTCGAAATTTGAATTTCAACATTAACATAAGTACACAGGTAAAGTTTTTAGTTTTAATGAAGGCTCTTAATTACTTTGATATGTGGGGATTTTAATTTAAGCAACTTATATCCCTGCACTAGCAAATAAAACTATTCACGGATGTACAGATCGGAGAGTACTCATTGATACTTGGCTCTTCTCGTACAATCAAATGTTTTGGTGATTTGCTATAATTTTTTTGTATGGTAGCGGCATAAGTACCAGTTGTGACCTCAAAGAAGACAAATAGGACAAGATCAGAGAAATGTCGTTTCTGCACAAATACAAATACCCAACAATATAATTTCCCCCTACCCTTGCCCGCTTCCAATACAATGATGGAACACATCCAAAAAGGAAGCGACGAGTCTTGTCGCTTTTAGTAGAAGCCGTGCGGCGGACAATGTTACACAGTTTCTTTTAGAAACAGTAGAAAAACTATGTGATCGTAATATGATAGAACGAACGATAAAATATAACTTTTCACTCCGCTGGTCGCCGTGCTCAGCGGCGCGCATGAGTGTAATAAATATAATCATTAAAAACAACAATCTTTAAGCCTATAATTAACGGCAATGTACCGCTAGGAGCATAATCATTGCATAACACACCGCACTATCCCTCCCCCCATTTCTCCAACGCATAGACGAACAAATAAAGGAACATTATAGAAATTGACGGACCGACCAGTAAGGTCGGCTCGTTAAGTGCATTAGCATAAATAATAAGCATACAAAAGAATAAATTATTCGACGGTCCCCTCATTACTCGTACATCTCGAAGAGCTACTGAAACACACACACACATATACCTAAATACAGAAGACACTCGCACGCCAATGTAGAGAATACGTGCTAACACGACATATTAGCGATTAGAAAAACTTGTTCTTACTTGATGGCATTAAAAGAAAAAAAACTCCAATATTATTAGCGCATCTTTCAGACGTACATAAGTGTAAACTTGAGATTGCCTTCCACTTGACGGTGGCCCGTACATACATGAAGCACAGAGCAAAGAAACGCTAAGAGTGTGGATTTTAGAGCGTGATTACTTAACCTGACGGCTGAGCCACAGATTGTGTCGGGGTTCGATTTCTACCCAAGACAAGTATCTTAGTGATAAGCTTGAATATTAGGTACTTGTACCCGCTAAGTAACCTATAAATGTTTCATTGGTTTTATCATGTACCTATAGTTTATGAGGTACCAAATTACCACAGAAAAGGCTTTTTCTCATTTTTGATCGAACAGCCATGTGTGAATTTGAATGAATAATATTGACTAAAAGGAACCGCTGTCTAAACAATAGACTCCATTAGGTATATCTTATCTGTTAAATCTGTCTGCCCAATTCCTTCGTCTAACGGTTACATAGAAAAACTTTTACGAAGAATCAGTTCCTGAACGTCAGTCCTCGCCAGAAATCAAAATTCCCTTTCTTATTCTTATTATGAACATAGTATTAATTTTTAAATAGATATCTGAAGTCACTAATTAAGCTTTATGAAATGATAATAAATAATATTTTTAATAAAGAATGACAAAATTTCAAATTATGGCCAACGAAACCGTCGGGAACAATTAGCAGCCGGATAAAAGTTCAAGAAGAAAATAAATAATTAACATTAACAAGCAATGTAAATACAGAGAAACGTGTGCGTTCAAGGATTTGTCATTCGAGACACCAGATTCCAATTACTTACAATCAACACCGACTGCGCTCAGCGATTTCAAGTAACAAAAGACGAAAGTCGTCCGATTGAGGAATGCCATAATATTGCAAATATGCTCGTAGTGTCATAATAATGCAGTGATAGCCCAGTGGTTAAGAATTCAGCCTCTCACTAAGTTGGTGCTGGGTTCAAATCCACGGCGCCCACCTCTTAACAAAAAGTGCGTTTTAAGTTTAAATATCACATGCTAACGGTGAAGGCAAACATCGTGAGGAAACCTACACACCTTAGAATTTATAAAAAAAAATATAAGGTAATGATATTGCAGATGTTTTTCATTGTTTAAAAACAGGGATAAACGACGTTTTCTAAAAATTGAATCCAGCTAGATCGATTTATCGACCCCGAAACCCCTGCATGCTAAATATCATAAAAATTGTTGAAGCTGTTTCCGAAATTCCAATTATATATATATACACACACGTATATACAAGAATTGCTCGTTTAAAGATATAGAGAAATATAGAAAAGAGCATCGAAAAAATATACATAAAATGTTTCATAGCTATTTCAATCTTTATATATGCT
>DWME01005645.1:0-14621 GCA_018244795.1 Parelbella ahira ahira | reverse complement strand
TAAATTTACTTTTCAATATAAGGACTGACTATTACAATTAACCTAACCTAAACACATTGTTACAACACAATATTCCCTTGTCAAATTTTTTATTATTTTTTTAAAAAATACCCATCAATTGTGATTTGTAATTACTTTATAAAAAACCTAGTTTAATTATAGCATAACAAACTCAAGTCAAATTAACTTTAGGAATGTATATGGATTAGTCTTGGCTCACATTAGACGAGGCGGCGGCGGCGGGCTGCCCGGGCACGGAGTACTGCGGGCGGAAGTTGGAGAAGTTGGCGGCGGCCGCAGCGGCGGGCGAGAAGCCCGGCAGCGAGCCGCCCGCCTGGAACCCGCCCGGGAACTGCGGCATCGCGGCTGATGGAACACCACATACTTACGTTACTACATTGCTCACATTATGAGTAACAACAACCGATAAGAACAAACAATAAATTTGGGTGAAAATCACAAACACGATGAAATATTTAATTATTTGCGGCATATTTAAGTAGAAGTATTTGTGGCAACATGCGGCGCGGTACCGTTGGGCGCGGGGTTGCCGGCGGTGGCGGCCAGCCGCGACAGGATGGACCGCTCCGACATCTGCAGCCGCTGCGCCACGGGCGGGATGCGCGCCAGCGTGGCGGGCAGCCGCGACACGTCCGACTTCATGTCCGACAGCAGCTCCTCCAGCTGGTTCAACACCTGTGCACGACGGAATGTCGTTATAACAGATTAATTAAACACTTGTGGTGAACGAGCATTCATACGTGTCACAGTAATATTGTAGTTACGCAGTACGCTTGTAGAAAAGTTCTCCGCTAGTAAAAATATTTTTTTCACCCACCTTATGCAGCACGGCGTTAGCTGGCTTGTTGCCGGCGAGCGACTCCTTGCTGAGGTGCTGGTGCGACTCAGCCAGGCACTCCACCTCGGCGAAGCGCGCGTTCAGCGACATGGCGGGGTGGTTGGGGTCCTGCGTTAGGTTCAGGTACGCGGCGCGCCGCAGCTGCTCCTCTATAACCAGCGCCTGCTCAAGCAACTAAAAAAAGAACGCAACATTAAATACATGATATTATTCATCTCAAAGGTGAGTGAGATATCTAAATACGGCGTTACTTTCTAAATATCATAAAAATCAATGAAAGTCTGTATAAAATATGGATAAACCATTATTAATATAAAAGTTATTAGCGCCATATACAATGACGGAAAAATAAGTTTTGTTCCACTATCTATACCACAAACAGATGAATGTTTTACAAGATAACTAAACTATATTTGTAGGTACTGTATATATTGTACGTATTGTATTATTTATGTATCATCGCATGTATTCCTGCCTACTTATGTATAACATTTTTATACTATGCACCTACCATATGTTCTCTCCATCACCCACGGTTGACTGGGAGAGAATGCCATTAGGCATTAAGTACGCCCTTGTATCCCTCAGCATAAGGTGTTACAAAAAGAATAAATAAATAATTTTAACAAAGCAAACGTATTTTATATATTCTATACCTTGAAACGGCGCGCCAAGAACTTGTTCTTGATCTCGAGAAAGTTGCCCTTGCCGACATCCATTTTGAACGGTTCATTAATGATAGCGAATCGCAAATCATTCTGAATGTCTTGCCAGCGACCGTATCCATGCGTTACGATACCAGCAAGCAGCCAGTAATCATGTCGACGATGCCAGATCTCATATTCTCTGCCGGGCGCAGCCGCTCGTTCCTCGTTGATCCACAGCGTGTGCAATTCTGTAAAACCGCCATCGGCAATGTTGAACATAAACTTGCGCCGCTCAACCTTGAGATCCTCCTCCTCCTTAACTAACACGACATCATCATCGTCTTCTTCCTTCTTTTCATCTTTCGGCTTTTCCGATCCCTCCGATTCCGCTTTCTCACTCTTTGCATCATCCTTCTTGTCCGTATCGTCCTTCATCTCCTCTTTAACTTTCTCGGTATCCTTATCTTCAGACTTCTTATCATCCGATTTCTCCTCGTCCTTTGGAGATTCTTCGTCAACGGACATCCGCCTCTCGGCGTCTTTGTCTTCTTTAACCTCTTTAGGTGTCTCCTTCTCTTCTGATTTTTCTTTCTCTTCCTTAATATCACTGGTATCCATGGGTTCATCTTTAATATCCCTGTTTTCTGATTTCTCATCCTTTGATTCCTCCTTTTCATCCTTCTCAGATCCACCAGGTGTTGGAGCTTGACCAGAAGCTTGGGTTACTTGAGTAGGAGCGGGCGAGGGTGCCGCCGACGTAATAGGAGTTGCGGTGGAAGGTGCAGGACTAGGAGCAGCGCTCTCTCCGGCCGCACCCACTATTTTCACTGGTTCCACTGGCTTACGAATCAACTCCGGCATACTGTAGTAGCCATTGATGTGTTCGAATTCTTGTACCTTCTTTCTGATTAAACTCATTACACCGATTCGTGTAAGAACATGTTGCCTCGAGAGTCCTTCTCTAGGTACACCATCAGCAAAAGTCTCCGCGTTATCGGCACCAGGTTCACAAAGATGACGCATGAATAACGATACATAAGCTTTAAAGTTTCGTTCTGATTTCCCACGAAGATCTCTCACTAACCATTGAGAATTAAACGCGTCCTGAGGTGGCATGCCATATCGCATGATTGCGTTAAGGAACGACTTCCTTTGTCTCGCATTGAAGCCGAGGACTTCCATGTTACCACCGACCCTGGCGAGAAGTGGAGGCAGCGGTCTATCTCTCTCTTCACGTCTCTCGAGACGCCGTTTGCTCCTTCGACTAAGAAGATCGCCATTATCGTTCTTTTCATCAAAATCGTCGTCTTCTTTGTCATCCTCGCTGCCTTGTGAGAAATCAGAATTATAATCTGAGCCATTCTCCTGCCAAGTCGAGTCTTCTCTATTTTCGGTTTGAGCAACGCTTCCATCATTGTAATTGACCTGCTTACGTACTCTTTTACCTTTACCAAGTGTTCTAGCTTGATCTTCTTGATGTTGTTCATAATGATGCCTAAGCAATTTGATCCAGTAGGCGGGATCCGTGTTCTCGGCTTCCTGTTTGATAATTTCAGTATCCACTTCCTCCTCGCCATCACCTTCCTTTGTGGAATAACTAGCGACTTTGAATGAACTGAGATACTCATTGGCCCACGATTCCTTCTGCTCGATACCCTCCTTTGAACGATCAAGCAGTTCGCCGACCGCCTTGTCATCATAATGAATGGCTTCTTCCTTACCTTCTTCTTCTTTAAACAGTTCTTCAGTACCAAATCTAAGAATATCATCTAATTCTTGCTTAGTAAAATTAGCGCCTTTTCCGCCCATACCCGGACGTACAACCAAGTGCGTCAACATCATCTTTCTCTTAGCTACCTGAGTAACTCTTTCTTCTACACTATTACGCGTTACAAATCGATAAATCATTACTTTGTTAGCTTGACCTATACGATGCGCTCGGGAAAATGCCTGAATATCGTTATGAGGATTCCAGTCAGAATCATAAATTATTACAGTATCAGCTGTCGCCAAATTAATACCCAGACCACCAGCTCTGGTCGATAAAAGGAAGACGAACTGTTGAGCTCCAGGAGCGTTAAACCTGTCGATAGCTTCCTGACGTATTGTACCAGTAATACCACCGTCAATCCTCTCATATTTATAACCTTCTCCCTCCAAGAAATCCTCAAGGATATCTAACATCTTTGTCATTTGAGAAAATATAAGAACTCTGTGTCCTTGTTCTTTGAGTTGCTTCAACATCTTGGACATTAAAACGAGTTTTCCAGAAGCCTTGATCAAGGCCTGCGTCTCGTAGTTTCCATGTGGACCTAACGGAGCCTCTTCAGCCGCAACAGGGAACAAATATGGATGGTTACAACACTTCTTTAAATCCATCATCACATTAAGCAACGAAACTGTCTGACCACCACTCTTAGGATTAAGAGCCTCATAATTTCTTGTTAAAATATACTTATAATACTTCTTCTGCATGGGCGACAATTCGACACGAACGATAAACTCTGATTTAGTAGGCATATTTTTCAACACATCAGCTTTAAGACGACGCAGCATGTGCGGTCCCAACATTTCGTGTAATCTCTTAACTTGTTCTTCCTTTGAAACATCGGCGAATTCGTTTTGAAAAGCAGCGAGGTCATTGAATTTGTCTTTGTTCAAAAAGTTAAGAAGATGGAACAATTCCTCAAGATTATTCTGTAGAGGTGTACCAGTCAAAAGCAGTTTATAATTGATGTGATAGCCAGCAAGTAGCCTGAAGAATTTAGATTGATTACTCTTTAGCCTGTGAGCTTCATCTACAACTAACACTGCCCATTCAATTGAACCTAAACAAGTAGAGTCAATAGAAATCAACTCATATGATGTAAGAAGTACGTTGAATTTAACTTGACTCTTTATTTTGGACGGTCGACCGCCTCTGTTGCCTCCGTCGTCAAAAGTTAGTTCATTCTCTCTTATAACTGCTCTAGAGTCCTTATCGCCAACATATGTAATACAATATAAATCAGGTGCCCACAATTCGAATTCTCTCTCCCAATTAATTATGGTAGAAAGGGGTACTGAGACTAAAAATGGACCTTTGCAATGTCCTTCCTTAAACAGTGAATAGAGGAATGTGACAGTTTGAATGGTTTTTCCAAGACCCATCTCGTCAGCTAGAATTGTGTCAATGCCCTGCCCCCATGAATACCGCAACCAATTGAGACCCTCCAACTGATATGGATGGAGCTGCATTCCAGTTTCGTAAACAAATGGCGGTTGATCTTCATATTTTTTGTTCAGATTTGTAGTGGGGCGGTCTGGGGGTGGATTATATTTCCTAGGTTTCATCTGTAAACCACTGCTGCTTTCATCATCATCAATAATATCCTTATTTTTGCTTTTACGGCCTGTCTTCTTTCCCTTGCTTCCCTTGGTTTTTCCTTCTGAAGTTACATAGGCCCGCATATCCTGCAAACAATGTTTAAAATCTATTAAACATATAGGTACATAGTTCAATTTCATTTCCAACATTGGATTTTATTTCCAAAGATAGTAAGGCAGCTAATGTTAACTTTTAAAAAATATTTTTTATTAGAGAAGTCAGTTAATACCCCTCACCTTTTATTATAGCTGTATCCAACACTACAAAGTTCTACCCTACAGCTCAATTTTACTAATTATCTTACTGAAAATCTTTAAAACAATAGTAACCTGATAGTATTCAATGGCGGCTTTAAGACCAGCAATGTCTTCGTGCTCTGACTCCCAGGTGGCTTGATCGTAGGAGAGATCGCGCCACTTCACTAAATAGTACGTGGTACCGTCACGAGACGTGCGGTGATTGATGACGCGGTGCACGATCAACCATTCTGGTTTTACACCATATCTGAAAGCACCACACCTCATCCCTTGTAGATAGCAACGGATAGAATATCTTGGTCGTCACGAGGTGCAGATGCAGCAATAATTTTGTGCAGGTGCAAATCGAATATTTAACTTATTATAACTAACAATATTCATTGCCCATTAATAATATGTATTGCACATAAAGCATATTTAATTATGTTATACAAAGTGATAGTATTATCATTGCGAATTAAATTTCGAAATAAAAATATTCCAATAAGCTACCTATAATATTTCTCTTCTAAGGCCTTCTCATCGGGATCTTGGTCTTGGTGGTGCTTATTCTTCATTCGCTTTCTACTTTCGCGCTCTTCTATAGGTTCATCCAACTTGGGCGGTTCTTCAGGGTCCGACTTACGCATGTAATAGCGGTACATCAACGGGTGAAACACATCCAACTAAAATATTTAATCAGTTATTATTTTATTGCATCACATTTTTTTTTAATTCATTGCCAAGTATCTACCGCACCATCCATTTGAATGGAAATGACTAAAAATATTGGAAAGTATGTATATCTAGATTATTTAGAACCATATATCTATTGTAGGTTAATCATTACATGACTTGTAATTTTTTATAATAATTAAATAGGTTATGACCTGTATTTCAGAGATCCAACTACAGTGCCAGTATGAGCGCTCATGCCATTTGACGAAAAATTCCCGCGATCGCGGCGCCTTAGACTTAGCTGTGTGCTCTTTCCACCTCCACGTTAGGATTTTAGCCACCTTACCGTCCAATGGGGGACACTGAAATAAACATACGATTTTCGATAAATGATCGTTTTTTAAAGAAAGCCAATAAAAAAAGTGATAAAATAATGTATTAACCATATAACATAATACTCACACTACATCTTGGGCATTTCCACTCCCCATCAGGAACTTCTTCAAGGGGTGGATTTAGACAAAAGCGATGATATGCCGATGGACAGGAATCGCAACATAGGAGCTCACCACCGTCCTTGCATATCCTATTAAAATTTTGGAAAACTTCATAATTACAATGTTCACAGAAAACTTTATGAAATATAATTACTAAAATGAGTCCAATGACTTTTAGGTAATCAAAATAATGACATGTATATATTATTAATTCTACATTATTTAGCAGCAATGGAAGTCATATGAACAAGAAATGTCATTCAAAACTTTGATATCTTCAACATTCACATTGATGTTCTTTTTTCTAGTGACTAGCACATTACTTTACCTGCAAAATTCTTGATGCTCATCATCATCTTCCTGTTCCTGGTTGCCTTCCGCCTCACAGTGAGGACACGACCAGCGGCCTTCGGGCGTCTCTTCCAGCTCAGGCTCCAGACACACCAAGTGGTAAGCACGCGGGCATGTATCGCAAAGGATGATCTCGCCGCCTTGTTGACACACCTGCAGATTTACCATGTTTAAATACATACAAATGTTTTATAAAACCAGTCATTGGATCTTGAATGTGTAATTTCAAGTAACAACTATAGCTATTTAAAATTTGCTATATTTGGTTGAATTATCATAATGTTCGATTTCATAAATACTGGGACTGCATAATGGGGATAAGTGTTAAGGTGGTTGTAGTATATAACCAACAACACATTATAACATGAAATATGATTATACCATATTTTAGTGACCGAATGTTATACAGCATAAAGAAATATAAGAATTAATACAACTTTTTTGCTCAGACCTCGCAATAATCCTGGTGTTCATGTTCTCCCTCAGCACCATCTGGAAACTTGTTTGTGGTTTTCATTTTCTTCTTCTTTTTACTCTTGTTACCAATCTTGGTTTTTGCTTTCTTTTTAGGTTGTGGCTGAAAAAGAAGTTGCAATATTTTACAAAAAATCATTTATAGTACAAACAATTTAATTTAATTAAACACAAATTTAGACACTATTTGCTTTGTTTCTTTGTAATTAAATGTCTACATACCAAAATACAATATTAGTACATACTGGAAGATTGGGATCTTCTTCCTTCTGTGGGACAGTCTCTTCAGTTCCAGCACTGGTAGGCCTTGGTGTGTCTGCTTCTGCTAACATTTGTTCAAATTCTGCATCTGAATCTGTGTTTGCTCCAGCACTTCCATCTTGATCTTCTTCCTGATGATATATGTATGATAATATCAACACATATATAATAATAAAATGAAAAATTAGAAGTAACAAAACATTGAAATACTTCAATAACATTCACTTTTAATAACATTTTAAACATATTCCAAATCATTGAATTGAGGACAATAACTTATTGTAGTATATGGGTCTCCTCTCATATTGAGAGGGTCAAGGCCATAGTCTGCCACGCTGGCTAAGTGCGGGTTGGCAGACTTCACACACCTCAGAAAATATTTTTTTTTATTTATAAATTCTAAGGTGTGCAGGTTTCCCCACAATGTTTTCCTTCACCGTTAGTATATTACTTATGTGGTAGATATCTGTGAATGTATAAAATGTGTGAAGAATAAACATACACTGCTGGTCCTCTTGCGCTTGCTGAACTTGATCTTGAGCGTGGGCACCTTGGGCTTGCGGCCCGGCTTGCCGCGCGGCGTGCCGCCGGGCTGCTTGGGCTTGCGGCCACGCTTGCGCGGCGCCGGCGCGCCCTCGTCGCTCGCCTCCTCCTCCTCTTCTTCTTCGGGCTCATCTGTCACTTCTTCTGCCGCCTGCAATCATTGTTCATTTATTTTCTTTCTCATACAAGTCAGTAATAGACATGTATATACATATTATGACAGCAGTGTGATAAATGGATAATGCAGCCAAGAGAGACTAAGAATTCAAAGTTATACAAAAAGAAAATGTGGCATAAAAACAATCTTAGTTTTATAGAATTTTCCAAATTATTCCAATCATACAAACTAACATTGATAAATTTGCACTTAAGATCTGATCAAAATAACAGATTCTCAGTTCCTATTAAACAACAGTTCCTAGCTAAACACCATATTCCAGTGATATCAGTCAATGATACCAGCCATTGAATTTTGTCTTAAAGCCAAAAAAAACCATAACACATACTAAAAGAATATTCTAATAAAATGGAAATATGTTTTGGAAATTTTTATAGTTACAAATTTAATAAATCCATACTTTAGATTCCTTAGGAGCACGTGCCGGTCGCTTAGGCGTGTAGTCAGATGCATTAGACGTGTTTGTGTTTTCTTCAGAGCCCATGTTTTGAGACCCACCACCTAGATGCGGATTAGTCTCACAGAACAAGCGCCACTTTGCCGCCACTAACATCATTAACTTTGATACTGGGATCTGTAAGCATAAAATTCAAATTAAAAGGGCTATTTTGACGAATATTTTTTTTTTAATATAACAGTACGGTTTAGATTTTATTTAGAATCTTGTGTGAATTCTATGTTAATGGCATACATATGTACTTCAAATCAAACAAAAATGTACCATTAGATTATTAATTAATAAAAAGGTCATTTTCTAAATTTTGTTTTCTGTATCTTGTGTCAGAATGGCAAACAATATGAAATATATCAATATGTTTTGACATACCTTTGGATTTTCCTTTACAAGTAGTGGTCGTACATGCTGTTGGAAAAGTTTGTATGAAGTCAAGTTTTCCAAGTCTGCATCAGTGTATATAACTTCTACATCAGTGAGCCCAAATGAGGAGCACACTTCATCTACTGTGGGCATACCTGTGGAAAAAAATATATACATAATTAACATTTAATATGTTCCAAAAAATTTACTGAAATAGATTTTTGATTTGTAAAGGCATTAATTATTCGGATTGATATAAATGGAATTGGTCACTAATATTATTAGGCAACTATTATTATACAGCATCAGAACCCTTTTAAGCTATTCACACAATTTCAATGGATATGTAAGCTGCTAATTGGCAATATAATTAATTAGATGTAAATATGTTGCAAGTGGTATAAAACATTGAATTAAAATAATTACCGGTGAGGGCCAAAATAACTCATTTTTACGTTCAATAGCATTTAAATATCCTTGGAACATAATATAACTAGTTTGATGAAGGAATATATCTACATGTGTTAAGGTAGACCTACAAATCACTCATGATAATTTTTGCCTACACAAAATAACACTGACTCAAGTATCATAATATTTTGTTTTATTTTCTCAACTATAGGATCATATACATTTGTAAGGTCATTGCTCTTTCAACCTTTGTATTAAAATTATCTAGGTAGACTGATTTGTTGGTTGCTTTTGTCTTCTTGATGACAAGTACGCACCTATAATAAGAATTGGAAATTGCAATGTTTAACGCTAGCTCTTCACCAACAAGTATAATAGTAAAGGCATTGTTAATGTTTTACAGCTTATATTTATACCAGTTATATTTTTGTTTCTAATGTAATTTTGTTTTATTTCAATATACATACATGTAATAGTATACTCATGGTAATCTCTCATTCATATAGAAAATCAAACTAGGTACTGTACAAAATATGGTATATGAATATAATTTATATGTATTTATATACACATACATTTCTACATTCAACACTGTAATATTTTCATATAGATTATTTAAAAATTGTATGGATAGCTTGAACTAATAAGAATTTACTAAATAAGACAAGATTTGTATTTTGCCAGAAATAGAGAAAGGTTAAAAATGAAACTCAAATCCACTCTCCAATGTGAATTTGACTCAAAGTTCCTTACCAGATCCAGAATCGGAAGCTGGTGCAGAGGTGTTGTGTTTGCTGCCGCGTCCTTTGCGTGATTTCTTGGTGGATGACACTGCGCTAAGGGCGAAGTCGCTGTCACCCTCTGCTTCGATATCCAGACCAAAGTCATCATCCTGTTTTGGAAACGAATAGTTTTTATTAGTATTTATTTCTGACCAATAGTAAATAACTTGTAACTAACTAAAGCTATATGTTTAAATTAGAGTCAAAAAGATATGAAGAAACTAACATATTATTGTCTTAATTTCCAATGCAACACTACGTAAGTGTTGGTTTATATGTGTCATACTACATATAAAACCCCCAATGTTTTAATTTCACACACTCCCAATGATAGTGACAAGATAAGAGTTAACTGACAAGTGTTATCAGATTTTAATCTGATAATCAGCAATATATGTATGTACTTTGTCAGTACTGAACATGCCTTAAATATTACTGACAACTTTATGATTAAACTAACTTGTAAATTTGAGGGACACATGAAGCTATGATTGATTGAAGTGTATTTTAAATTGTAATATCACTTGCTAATGGTGAAGGAAAACATCGTAAGGACATCTGCACACTTTAGAATTTATAAAAAAAAATTATAAGGTGTGTAAAGCCTGCCAACACACACCAGTCCAGTGTGGCAGACACTTAGCCTTAACCCTCTCAATATGGGAGGAGACCCATATTCCAACAGTGAAATGATAAATTGGTTGATTATTATAAACCAATGACACACATACACTGACCATTATTATAAAAATGTACACATTGAAAAAAATTGAATCAAATAATTAAATATATATTTGAATTGAATTAAACAAAGTAATATAGATTTTATTCATATATGATTAACAATAAGTCTAGTACTACCAGGACTGTCCTATACTTACTAATTTTATAATCTATTTAAGTGTACTAAATATGTGAATATATTGGCAGCATTGTTGAATATCAGTTTGTTGTTAATTTAACAGCACACCTGCATTTCCCCTAAGGGATAGGACAGAGAAGTTTAGCACACTCCCACAATTCACCTGTTATGTCCCATTACAGAATTGGGATTAAGATTATTGTGCTGATTTTTGTAAAACAAATATCAGCAGACTAATATTTATTTAGCAAATAATGAATTGATTATGAATGAATGAACGAATTGAATAATGAAACATTGAATAATGGTTCCAATATCAGTGCAGAAATGGATGATGATGACAATGCCTGGAGACATTCTAGTAACATAATATGGTTCAAATTTAACAATGTTTTTAAACTTACTTCTTCACTCTCGTTCTTTCGCTTCTTCTTTTTCTTTCTACCTTTCTTCTCTTCACCTCGGGCCTTTCTTTTCTTTCCCTTTTTCTTTTTTCTGCCGTCCTCTGGTGAATAGTCATCATCCTCCTAGTGTGGACATATATAGTTTTTTTATTGTCCCATGAACATCAATATTATTTTATTTAACACCATTCAATAAAAATGTTGTTACTGCTAGGAACAAAATAAATATTTTATATTTGTAAATCTTCTGTACTATATTGGATTTATTAATTTTGTTTACAACTAATTCATACTCCGAACATAGGGCATAGTATCAGAACTATAAAAAATGTAACAAACAAAAAGTATCAGTGAGGGTATAAGTTATAGGGGAACCTATAGATTCTTTTTTTTGAGATATGATTTTTTTCTTTAAAAACAGGAAGAGACGTTTAATACTGAACAATCACTAACATGTAGTTGGAGAGCATCAGAAAACGCACAAATCTGTGATGGTTAAGTAGTGTGATGAGTTACCATGGAAACAAATAGGAGCAATTTAATATAACAGTATGAATAAAGATAACAGTATGAAGATTATGTTTTTGGCTATTTCCTCATTGACCATCTCCCTGTCTAGCCACCTTCATTTGTAAGGAATCAAATGAGACAGAGTTCAACCAGTCCCATACCTCCGTTATGCTTTTGATATTATAAATGGGATGGCGGATGGTACAATTGAAACTTATATTACACATTTGGACAATACTTTAAGATCGTATAGGCCTCTCTTCTTGCAATTGTATTTACAGTCATGTTTAAAGGTAGGCATTACATATTAATGTGACAAATTAAGTAAATATTATGAAAGGAGGATTAAAAGGTTTGATAACGACAATATTGTGGATGCCATCAACATAATGAACTGTAAAATAGTAGGCAGGGAATACTTCAAAATAGAGTGAATTTAATTTCTGGTCTTCAATGGCATGTATAGGTTAGACCATTTGTTAAAGATGTTTATAATTCTAAATAAGATGTTCAGTTTCAAGACCAATGTTAACAACCGTAATCTAGGTCAAAGTCAACTAAATTAGTGGGCAATAAAATTTTATGTTGGACATGCAAAAGTCGAGAGAAATTCTTGTGTACCTTGGGTGGAACTTCATCACTCTCGCCAGAATTCTCGTTCTGACCCTCACCTTCCTCCACGTCTTCGTCGCCTGCAACGATCATTCAAAATAAACTAGTCAAACCACTCAACAGATGCAATACACCAGTGTGCCTGTCTAAATGCACCAGGAACTAACGATTCTAGCGGTACACGCGTACTCCCGGTCGTAAGGTCACTAATCCCTTTGTTTGGCGGCGTCCATTTTGTTAAGTAGTAATGAGGGGGATAATGCATGTTCTTTTCTGTCACAAACTGCCACATAAAAATATTTACAATCAAGCCACAACAAATACTCCATAATAACCCCAAAACGAATCATCTACAGTCGCAAAGGATGTGTTATTATATATTATTGGACACACTTCATAGTAAAAACGAAAATTTTCAAATTTTTAATTGCTTACCGCAAGTAAACATATGATACCGCTATTCGCGGCTTACCTATGACATGCTAGTTACAAAATTGACTCTTTACCTGCAAAAGAACCGTCTACTTCATCGTCTGATGCCATTTAAATCACGATTTAACACAACCTACAGCGAGATGATAAATTATAATCAGTAAAAGATAAAGGACGCGCAGTTTTTGCGACAAATGGTAATTAATTCAGAAATTGATGCCGCCGTCACTACGACGAACTAGCGTGGAATAGCGACATTTTCTTTCTCACTCTCACACATAGAAAATGAAAAAAGAGAAATTTTTACTTTTACATGCAAAATTTTTAAATTCTACTAAAAGAATAAGGTTGTGGTAGCATTTTATATAATGACACACAAAGTTATTATACTAATATAATTCAAGAAAATTAAACATTCCTTTTTTACGTAAAACGATTTGTCTATTTGCCTAGGTTAACAGATTATTTATTACACGGCAACACCTACATATACAAACCTAGAAGTTTTAGTAAACCGTTATAGAAACTATTTTATAGTCAGTATAGTCACACCAGCACAGACAGGTTGATCAGCTTACTGTGATAGGCATCATCTTGTGGAATTGAAGTGTGCTTCACGTGGGGTTCTCTAGATACGTCGTAAATTCTAAAAGTCCTATAAGGCTAATAGACCTCGTCAACTTCTTTGATATTACTAATTAATAACCACTGACATTATTGGTTCCTAAGCTTCCTGAGCTGAGCTGAGGTCCCTGCTTAGCCATAATATTTAGCAAGAAACTGTAAAATAACAAAGTTATAATATATATACGAAAACCGATAAATTACACATTATTTACGGGCAGCATAATATACATTGTTTTATATTATTAAGTATCTCATCTAAGTCAAATAGGCTATATACTGGCTGTGGGCGCATTCAGAAGACTCCAAAACCGGCGAGTACGTATGATAAAGCTGTGGTCAGCTCCCAACAATCCATACAAACAAACTACAATTTTAAATTATCTATAACTCTTACAACAGAACTTTCCTTGCCTGCGTATTGTCTATTGTGTAATATAAGATGTTTAAGGAATTCGTTGTGGAAGAAGTGCCTGGCAGTGGTTCGATGTGAAGAGCTGAAAATCGAGATCAGAGGCGTGCCATTGGAGAGGCCTATGTCCAGCAGTGGACGGGAGTAGGTTGATGATGATGATGTAGGAATCTATGTTCAAGGAACTAAGAAAAAAACGCCATTAGATATAAGCCTTTGCTGATTCAGTTGCTGTTTATAAAAAAAAGGCAGTTTGATAATATTTTTAGGTAAAATTATAAAAGTACAAGTAATATGCAGATTTTAGATTTTCGAGTTACTGGTCATTGAATTTAAACATTTTTGACCGTAGTAAAAACAAATGTATTTTAAAAGATCATCAAGATCATAGCAGATCAGAAACAAAACAAAAGAACTTTTTTAATTGTCTCTCGTGCAGTGTTATCAATGCTAATTTCTAGATTTTTGTTAGGCGGCCGACTAGTAGATACCTATCATTAGCTGGTTACTATTGATTCGATGTTTTATAAAAATAAATACATCGAGTAAATCAACAACTTTTTAGAACATCGGATCGATTTTATGCATCGTACTATAAACATTGAATGTATTCGATGCATCAATATATATCGAATATCCCTAGCGTTACGGCATATTTCTCTTG
>DWME01005644.1:0-14621 GCA_018244795.1 Parelbella ahira ahira | reverse complement strand
TTCAGGGTGTGCTGAGTGTAAGCAACGAAAGCAGTACAGATTTTCTGTAACATAAATATATATTTAATAAAGAATACAACACAAACGGTGAAACTGTCTGATATTATGTTATTATCATCATGTTGGCTGTGTCCAAGGCGATGTGTGGTGACCATTAAGGGACATTCTCTGTGCGCCTTTTAACAACCGCATATTGTCAGAACGGATTGAACATTAGAAAAGAAGATCGATAAATCCAAAGACCTTGAGATGCAGGCGGAGTTGCTGAAGTGCATGTCAGCCGGTTAAATCAAAACGTTTGATCCACTATTAAACAAAATTTCACGTGTATTTGCACTCGATGGTCTCTACCTTCGCCGTAATAAACTCACGTTACGATACAGTAATAATAATAAAATTACACATACAATAACGATAGAGAAATGCTAATTCAGAGCCGGTGAACTGATAATTTATATTAACGTTAATTATCATAACAATAATAACACGACCCATTAGTGCGTCTCTCGGAAATGCCGCATTGTGACGTCCAGCGCGGCCCCAAGATTGTTATCTAACTAACAATCGCGTCCGACCGGTCCACGTGAATTTCGGAACACTGAAACACCCGTGAAAATGTAATCTGCCTTTAACGGTCACCTGTCCACCAGATACTTGTATACATGTACTTAGCAGCAGACCCGGCCACGCGTTGATGTGGCGCACTTGAAATTATACAATTTCTTTCATTTGAAAATAAAAATTTAAATATTTTTACTTGGTAATTAACAGGTCATTATTTTTATATAAATAATAAATATTTAAATAATATTAAACGTTTTTTTATTTCTTCGCCGAAAAAAGGATAAAAAATTTCGACCTACCCAAACATACATACCTATATACATACATAAGAAAGATTTTATAATCAGAAGGGCTGTTTTAAAAAGCCCCACTGCAGATATCAAGGATCGCCAACTGCACGATACCAATGCATACATACATGTACAAAGCCATCGCACACGTACCTACATATATTTTTCAATCCATTGAACTGCCGCAAATGTAGAGTAATTAAAGCGGTATCGCAACATTGCAACTTGCGTTGGATTAATGAGGCCGCCGCGGACACGGGACGTTTTAAAAGCTCGTTTATTAGGTACACGCTCGATACATGACGAGCATCGTTTTTTACTGCACCGTCGTAATATCTTAGAGAATGATCCACACACCTCGCAACGAATGTAGATGATTGGTAATTGAAGAAGTTTTATACAGTGACACGATAAACAACACGCTTCATAACTTAACCCTTCACTTGTTCTTAACTTTAACATAGCGATATTAATATCAATAAAGTTGTACTCAGTTGAGGTTGTTTTTAGCTAAGGAATAAGTCTATACTATACTTGTCAAATTGTTTAATATTGAATATCTTGTGAAGAACTCGTTACATTATGATGACGACGATCTTGTTAAAAAAACAACTATTTGACTAACCAACCATATTGAACACTTTTATTATATTCTATTGCAGTTCGCAGTTATCACAGATGAAGAGAGCCCGATATGTCAAATACATTTCACATTACAATGTGTATAAGTTTATCAATAAAAGTTTTTTGCCTTCAAAATGAATCAGCGGATGCAACATCAAAGACAAAGAGCGACAGCGCTAGTTCACCATCAGCTAACGACTATTGCCAGACAGACCTCTCCTGAGGAGTTTTTGCCCATAATTCCTACGCGGGAATGGGGATCGCAAAGCACAGATTCTCGAGCCACCTACGCTGCTGCTTGCCAGGGGCCAGGATATTTAGACGTGCACAAGTAGGCTGCGCTATATAGCCAGCACTGAGATTAGTCATCTCTTACGAAACACTGTTGACTCAGCGTGGGGTCGGGGGATGTATTCTTTCTCGGCTCGATACGGATAATCAGCACTAATTAAGGGTAATTAGTAAACTGCGATACAGGTTTATGATGGTGATGATAACGTGCAGGTAATTACCTGCACGTTATCATCACCATGTGAATCATCACGATTAGGGTGTTAATTAACACCCTAATCGTGTTGATTCAGATTATTGCAAATATGTTTAGATAATATACGACTAAAACAAATCCGTCGCACACACTGGCTACTTTGTCGAGGAGACAAAGGGCAAGCAGGCCGGGACAGGCAATCAATCAACGGATTTCATTTTCTCGCCTCGTATCTATCGCCACCGAGTTTTTCACAGTCCCAAGCCGAAACTAACTATCTTATGTTACTATCCTCACAAAAAACTGGTGAACTTATAATGACGGAATATTTTGAACATATACAAATATACAATGACAAGTATTGATACAGGTTCTATGTGTGCAGAACAGTGTATTGGAACACGGCTCAATAGACCCGCAGTTATAGGAGCGACTCGTGTCCATCAGTGGGACGTATAAGGGATTACACCTGTACAGGACATTCTATTAGGACCCATTTTGCTAGGCTAACTCTCTCGTATGATCTCTTCATTTGTCTCACACGCATGTTTGAGCACGTTCAATTGGCAAATGTAAATAAACAGAGATATAAATTTAGTAACCACCATAACATATAACAAATGTTATTTGCACCATATAACATAATTGTACGTGGCACAATGTCAAGGCTCTTTAAATAATTATTAAGAGAAAACGTCAAATCTAGCTTGAACATAACTTCGAACGACTGACGCTGATAAGAGCAACTTCGGCTCGACCCGTGTACTTAATCTCTATGTATCATCAGTTCAAGATGCACATTTACGGTGAAACATTTGTTACTTTATTACACTTTTCAATTACAATTTGTGTTTCGGTTTCAAGGCTGTAGTTGTCGGTTCACGTGTGTACTAGAGGCGACTATCTCAGTCGTAAAGAGTAGAGAGGCTTCTGCAAGCAGCGTGAAATAGGACAGGTACCGCTTTACTGCGCTTTTACTATACCTGTACTAATAATCGGTACTAACAGTTCCTAATCAACCAGTCCTAATCGTATTAACAACATAAGTAACTGGATTGAAGTTCTATTCCGACAGCCCTGGTCGAAGTCGGTCACATGTGGCCACTGCTTGTGCGTTAGGTACTATTTTCAGATGAAAACGAATCTACCTATGATCTTTATACCTACTAACTCTCCATATCTACGCACCTTCCACCCATACCTAGTCACAAGCCGAAATCATAATAAGATTTCCACAAATCCTATAGACATGTTAAGTTGTTAAATTTGTATTGCCACTTCAAGAATAATAATGACTCGTGGTAAACAGGCTGAATTTTTAACGACCGTCTAATTGCTCCCTGTTTTATTGCTCAATGGGAACAATTAATAATATGGACCCGCTTTAATTTTGTTTTACGACGAAATTCAGTACATCGTAATTATGGCGTACACAAGAGTAAGTACTTATACAAATATTAAATCTTATTTCTTCCGTATTATACGAAATATGTATATATCTTGTTACTTTAAATAGCATATTATTAGCTGAATGGATTTTGGATGAGCATGGGTCATGGACAAGAATGGTGGATTGTTTGTTGAGTATCATAAAAAATGTACATCAATGTTTCGGTCTAATGTTGTCGGTCCACGTGTGAGTATACCAGAGGCGACCATCACAGTCCGGAGTTGCAACGCGAGCCAGGCGAACAGCTTTAACAAAATCTAGTTCATTCCTACGTAATTGAATATACTCAATTTTACTTAATTTTATACTTGATACTGTAAGCAGTTCATTTAATAAGAGCTGCTAGTGATGTTACAGTAATAAAAGTTAAAACTAGTAATTTGTGTTCGGTTCAATGGAAAAGTTAGAGGATTTGGCACGTTGCGAATGAAGCAAACTCCGAGCTGACCTCAACGGCAGTTGGAAACTCGCGCGTTTGGCAACGTTCTCCATGCAAGCCTTTTATTAAACCAACGGCTATATCAAAAACTACTCACATACTATGTTGTTTACAAATTCTCAAACATAATAGGGTAAAAACGATATTAATATCAACGTATGTATTTAACGTTCCCCAATAAAACCATGGGACAACATATCTAATGTACGTCACTAATGTACGAAGCCGACTGTCGCCTACAGACTGCTATAATAAGTATACTTTTGTTCCATACGAAATGCAAACCTTCATGCAGATAATAGAAATATTTTGATCAGAAGCGAGGGGCAAATAAACGTCTTTACATGTCTACGAATGTCTTATAGGAAAGCGTGAAAGTGGAATTTTCATATTTATCAAAGTGATATCCGCACGGGTAACAAAGCAGACCAACCAAAATGAGAAGCAACATGAGCTGAAAGTAGATGGTCTAAAGATAGCCACCGCGCGGGTCCGACCGCCGTAAAACATTTTCATAGCGCGCGAAACGACCCACGCTCGAAACCGATCCCAGCCCGATGAACGATAAACCTGCGGCGATATCTCACAACGACTTTACTCACCTGTAAACGAATGAAGCTGTAAACCGGCTTTACAATGACTTAATAAAATGCAGATATTATCGCCTAAACACTTGGCTGCCGTAGCTGTATATTTCGAAATATTAAATTTACGAAGGCCACTAAAAACGTTTGGAAGGTAAATACCTCATATGGAACCTATTCACATGCGGTATAAGGTGCCAAGTGGGTGTAAACGGACGTAAAGTAGCATAAGTATTAAGGACACTAACTCCGGTAACACTCCTTTCACGCAGAATCATAATCAATACTGTAAACATTATTCCCACTAAAACTTTTCCACTCTACCCTCGTCTCTCGCTCATCCCTCGTCTTAGTCTTTGTCGCTATTTAGATGACTTCCTGCTTCATTTTGGGCGCAAATTGTGATTTGAAATGAGCTTAGCGAGGCTTGTTTGCTTACAACCTTCATAAAGGGTCCCATAGCGTTTCATACGCCCTTCGTAAAGGGCGTGCAAAGTCAACAAAAAAATATCAAAAGATGCATTTCTTCGTTCCAAAAGATGTAGCTTTCGTGTCCTTTAGGTTGTTCTGGAATTGGCTTTAGAATAAAAACGACATTAATAAACGGTATGTTGGTTTGATTTTAGATAGTCATATTTATTGTTAATATATTGATAAAATACGTGACGATGGACATACCCATTACAGGTCGAGACACCCCCTCACAATCCAAGGCAAGTCTATATATATAACACATGAATAGGCCAACTTTCAATTCGTTCGGATTAACTAAGCCGCGCAACGAAATGTCTTAGACCTAACGAAGTAAGGGCGCAATACGTAGGTACCTCACGCCTCTTGTAAGGTATTAACATAAGACATTTTTTTTCTTAAATCTTTATATTTTCGTTACACATCCACATACCACGTTAAGGACGAAGAAATCTGTTTATATGCGGAGAAAAACCCGTTAATATTATTTCTTAAAAGAAACGTTAATTTTCAATGAGACCTACATACATACTTCGTGATGAAAACACGAAAGCCTCTATGTAACGGTCAAGGCTGTTAATAGATATATAAAGATGATACATCAGCGTAGGTGTTTTCCAGAATGTGTGGGCGGCTTCGCGTCGCGACGGCTCTGGGTAATTGCGTTCATCAGCGATAATGTACGAGTAACAGCGCGCGCTACACGGGCCGGCCGGCGCGGCGCTGACGAGCAGCCGCGCGCCGCCCCCGCTATTGTCCGATTCGATTTCGTCAACTCTGCTGTTCTAGTAGTTTACTACTCAAGTTTTCTATTGATTGACCCGTTGGTCTGATGATAAGTTAACCTGATAGCTGAGCCGGGAATCCAGAAATTATTTCCTACTCAGAACAAATATTTGTGTGATGAGCACAAGTATTAAATTTGCTCTGTGACTGGAAGAGTACAAGCATGTTAATATGTACAAAGTTTACACGCTGTCTGTGCTCGAGTCGATCTTAAGATCAGATGGCCGTTTGTTGAGACTTTCAAAGAAATAGGTTTTCTATTGTTTCCACCACAGCCATCATTTGACGATGATGAATCGTTAATCCTTATTTATTTTTGAATGAAATGCGGAATTCTATTATTTCCAAATAATAATAATAAATAAAGCACATAGGTTTATCTATTCATATAAAACGTTCAATAGTATGAACATACTACTAGAGAAAATAATTTCATTGAGAGCACCTACATAGTGTATGTAGTTAAACACATTATTCTACATGTACATGTATGTAGATTTTAGAAGCCAAAATAATAAAATTGTAGCGTGTATCTCAAAATTTTACGCAATACATATAAGCGACCGTTTTCTTAAATGATGTTTGCGTTTTTTTATTTTTTATTACAGTTGCAAATGTGTTTTACTCATTACATATACATACATTTATATGTTTATTGTTGTCTGTCTTTTGCCCTTGGACGCAACCTTGTCTGGTAGGCTGCGAAGATGCGTCCTAAGACGAAACCGCGCATGGCTAGCTAAAGCTTATCATTATAAAAATCAAATATAAACTCCATACGAGAAATACTGATAAGAAAATAACTAAACGTTACATCACGCCTGTACTCCCTGAGGGAGTAGGCAGAGGAGTGTAGTACACTCCCACGTTTCACCAGTTACGTTTAAGTGAAGTATGGAATAAGTGATGAGCCTATTGCCATACACCGGGCACAATTCCAGACTCCGAGACTACTAGAAATTCTAAATTAGAAAATCTGTTAGAACCGACCCGGGATTTGAACCCAGGACTCAGAACTCTCAATCGGCAGTCGTGCTTGCAACCACTTGACCAACGAGGCAGTGTAAAACAAAACAATATAAACAATAAATAAAATAATTATATTTATTATATCAACGTTCGTATTGAGGCAGACATTTTATAACACGATTAATTAATAAGATAAAGAGTTTCCTAGTTTCACGACAACACAAACTGTAAAGTACATCAGCAGATGTCGCGGCCAGCCATTTGTCATCGATGAAACTTGGACCACTATCTCAGGCGACGGCCACCTCGACACTTCAACTTTTAATTGCATACAACGAATACAACTTTTTTAGATAATAACACAAATATATACACACATAAACAAAACAAATTCAAAATTGGACCAATTATTTTTTACGTAACAAAATACGCAATAGAAACATTTATGTGCAAAAATCAAAATCGGAACGATGTCTTTTTTTTCTTTCACTTTACTATTTAGATTTGCAAAATGAAAACCCTGCAGTGATATCGTTTTGAAATCGTTGTTCCCAGAGATGTTCAGTGAAATGAGAATGAACATACATATTTGCTCCATGCAAGACGTGTGCATTTCGTTTGCATAAACATCTTTATTCAGATCGCACAGCGTTCTGTACACACTTCGAAAATCGAAACTTCGATATTGCGAAATCGTTCCCCCATCCACCCCTCCCCAATCCTACATAGGGCTAGCATGGCAGAATTTGGCCCAACTTTTCTAATTTTAAAAATAGACCTGTGTCCAAACGGAGGAAAGATAAAGCACTGATGATACCACAACATACATATACTAAATAACTACAACGATAAACATTATAAAATCTCACACTAATGTCATCAAGTTACGATAAGCTCAAATAATTAGCGGTAAATTTAATCCGTAATATAAAATAACTCGCTATAGCTAAGTTTATATTTTTCAGCGACGTATCAAGGTTCCCCGTGGAGTTCATTGCTTCTGTAAATAGTGATGTAAAAAACAATGTTAACGTTACCTAACTCTTTTGTTGTTATGTGAAATAAACACACGTTTGAAATACAATATAATTAATCACGCTAAACCTTGGAAAGTATAATATTTTTAGGAAAACAACAAATGAAGTAAAAACGACAGCCTAATTAAAAGAAGCATGCGAGACAGTCACTAAGGACGACCGAGAAAAACAAACAAAACCTTACATGAGAGTAAACTTGCACATCTCCCATCACTAGTCGCGTCACAATCAACTGACAGCAGTCAGGATCGCATTCCAAAGACGGCATCGTTCTCAAACGGACGTTGTTTAATTTCATCTATTCAATTAATATTTAAAATAAGAAGTAATTTATGACTATTAAACAATTTTGAAACAATGGGGCTGAACTCATTATGAAATGATCGAGAACACGTTAGTCACTGTGTAGTGCATTTCGGAAGCCCTCTGATGAAAACGCGTGCAGCAGTAGAAGCTCACCGAGAAGTGATGGCGCGCTATCAATTATTCATATTAGAAACTATTGTACAGCGTCAATTTAAACTGCAGAGTCGCGGAGACGTCGCCATTCGAATAACTAATCAGATGTCGAGCTAATTAGCTAACGAACATGACGTGTACGTACATACGACAGCGAAACTATTTATATAGCAGGCATATAATCAAATACTCCAATGTACCTCAATATTGCTATGTAGGTGGCAGCACATGTATACGTTTCGCCCGGGCCAGTGAACCCCGCTACGTCTATTTCCAGCATGAAGCTATTGTTACTACAACAATGTTTCGGTTCGTAAGCTGTGGAACCCGGTCCACGTTAATACTAAAGATGACCAAGGCCATTAACTAATAATAATGTAATAAAATCTTGAGACTTGTCCACACACGACCACCTTATCACAAAGCAGGCATCGAGACAGCTAATATTATAATAATCAAACGGTCCTATACAGATACGTGTATACTTATAGATACCTTTTTTTTTTTATAAACCCGGACACAGAAGAAATACTTTTGCTCATCACACAAACATTTATTGTGAATGGAAATTGAATCTACGGCCCAGTCTAGATTCATTAACCACAGGCTACGGGGGTAGTCAAACTATCTAACACTAAATTCTCTCACACTGACATGTTTTAACTAAATTAGTGATATTATTATAAATGAATATTATCGAATCTTCTAAGTATCATCTAATATTAAACTAACTAATGCATACTGCTCTTCCTTTCCTACAGTCCGTCTTCAAGGTAGATTTGCAAATGTCTTTAGGTGAGGGCGAAACAAACGAACAATCGGAAGATTATAACCAGATAATGTTTGTTACCCACGAATGGGATTTTTCGTACCCACTCCAACAGGAGCAATGATAAAATTATACGAAGTCGAGGAGAACTAACTCGTGTAAGTAAAGTATGTAGAACTTTACTCAACGAAGCCGAGCGACGCTCCGCTCACCCGCCCGCTGCCAATCGAAACTGACCTTTATAGGAGAAGAGATAAAACACAATTAATATAGTTCACATTACGCCCGCGCCGGCGCTACGAGACCAACTTGAGGATGGCCGTAGGGCTGGCGCGAATCAAACCGAAGTGAACTCTATAGCAAATACATAAAACACATTGTTTCTTATCAACGCTCACAAGAAAAGATCCAAGACAGGCGGCCGGGAGCAATCACCCGTTCTCCAGATCGCTCGTTAAGTTACCATCGGGCGAGCTGAAGCGACCTCTATTAACTGAGACACAGCTTTCAATATCATACTCTGCAGTTGTACAGGGAATAAGAAAAATATATAATACGACTGAAAAGTTTCAGCTTAAAGTGCCTGATTCCATTTTAACTTTTTTTAATTCTAAGGTTGGAAGAACCATTAAGGCTCATTTTCTCTCCGCGCTTGTCGTAATGAATTCCCATTTTTCTTACTGAATCCCGGGCACTAACTACAACTACAACTTGGAAAATCAGTCCATTTAATTTTTTATTAATTGATTTGTTAATTTGCTGGGACGATAAATGCTAATTCAAAGTAATCGACCGAAATCCGGCCTAATACAATTTTATCTACTTATATTGTATATGATTTCGAAAATATCGATGCATGTTGAACGCTCATTGGTCGAGTGATGCAAGCGCGACTGCTGATCAGAGTGCTGAGATTGATTTCCTACTCGCATACTGTTGGGTTTTTGTAACTTAAAATTCCTAGTAGTGGCTCCAATTCAGGATGTATATCCGGTGCATAACATTAAGCTCACACCTATTCCGTAATGGAACATATAACATAACAGATGCTTCGTGGCAATGTACACTACTTGTCTGTTTACCCGTTCGGGGAAATACAGGCATGACGTTATGTTAAGTACCTGTATAAAGTTACTATTCTCCTAAGTTAAATTGTTACTAACATTCAATTTAAGCAAACATGTCGACTACCAACCAGTATTCCATTTCTGTTATCCGTAAAGAGATCATTACAAATAATATTATTATAATTTTATTTCTATCGTTGAACTGTAGTTAATTTACGAAAACAGACTTCGGATAGACGGGCAAGATAAACTGATTGGCGACTGCAGTCTATTCTATTACCGCTCGGTTTCCTCGCTGAGACGCAGGTTAATACACTTATCCGTTCAGTTCTCTGATTTACTTTCATATCAAAAGCGGAACATTATATGGAAGGTTTCTTTCATCTCATATAGATATTGGTTTCACATAAATATTAAATGGATACGGCTGGTATGCGGAATGATGATTCAATACACTCTAAGGAATATTGCCCTACGAAAATGGTGCCTACGAGGTCTGTAACACGCAGTGCTCAAAATTACAACTCTCTATCTTTACTTCCAACTCAATATTTAACTCAAACGTTTTGCACCCCATTCATTGCGCAAACACCTTTCAAAGGATCATCCGCGGCGAATTCAATCGAGAAAAATTACCCCCATCAAGAGAGCTTGTGTAAAAAACTGTCGCGATTCTTTTACCGCAAAGAGTATTTATAAAAGCCTTTGTTATAACTTTTGATTTTCCGCCCAGTCCACGTTTGATAATTCTCTTGTTCCTTACTGTCGTCTTGCTATTTATTTACTTCTGTTTACGGCTATTAGTAATATTATTATCCTGTAATTCATTGTCAGGTACGTTGTGAACATCAAAACAATAACGCGCTTTGGTTACAGCGCTGAAAATAGCTAAAGCAAGTTGGGCTAGCTTATAGTTCAAGTCGATCGCCCGCGGCGCATTCTGTTAGTTACTTGAACGTACGACAAAGGTCCCAGGGGCGCGTGCCGCCGCTGCAGATACTTAAATATCCACCTTAAACTTCCCACATCAAAGTGGTATTAAGCTTCCTATAAAAAGTATAACAATACAACATTACAATATGATATTCGGCTGTTGTTTACATTTCCAGTGATGGTTTGTAAATAGGTACAAACAAAATCATTCCAATTTTCCATTGAGGACACTTCCAGCACGGCGAAGGGATAATACTTAGAGAAATGAGGCATTGGAAGGAATTCATTATTCGCTTATTTAGGTTATTATACAACCACGATACGCGCAACATGGAGGAATATTGTTAAATATCAAGTTGAAAGCGAAATTTTCAAGAACAAGTAATTACAATTTCCATTCCAGAGTTAGGTAGAGGCAGGTGGTGGTTAGTGGTAAAGTGTCAATACTAGTCATACTTCATAACCTAAACGTTATGTTCCCCATATGTAAAACGAACATTAATGTATTAAATGGTTTTCATACACAATACAAATAAATAAAATTAGAATTTCTGTTAGTGATTCGGGGTCTGGAATTGTGCCCGATGTATGGCAATAGGCTCGCCACCTATTCCATGGCACGTAAACGTAACTGGTGAAACGTGGGAGTGTACTACACTCCTCTGCCTACCTCTTCGGGGATTATAGGCGTGACGGTACGTTTACAAATAAATAACACTTTTCTTGATCTTGTTATTATTAGAGATCGTATGTATATTTTAATAAGTTTTAGTAAGACATATCTGTTTCTCATTCTTCCAGAAACAACATGGATTGAGGTGTGAATTGAGATGTCGCTATTTAGGTGACATTATAAAAATGACATATACAAATAGCAATCACTGTAAACATCCATTCGAGGACTAGCCCCTTGAATAGATTATTTAACGTAATTACGACAGCCTAACATCGCGAAATGAGATTGACTCGGGAAAGGTCAAATAAAAATGCCGTCGTTCGCTAGGAATATTTGTTTTGGCAGGAACGAGGGAATATTTATTCAGAGACGCGTAGATTCAACTGGCAACATTTACATTAGCGGTACAAGACGATATATGAATGACAATATATTATACAAGAATATCTAATGCGTGGTAAGTCTGCAAATCCACACTTGGTCAGCGTGGTCGGAAACCTTCTAATTGTGACAGGAGACCCGGGACCGACATGGAACGCTAAATGGGTGGAAGAGGTAATGATGACTATGATCATGATGACGATCACGGACGTTGATTTCTGTTATCCTAACGTTTTCGAAATGAGATCAAGTATCACCTAATAGTAAGTGGCGTTAGACATACATAGAACGTCGAATATGTTCTGTATAATCACAAAGGCAATGAGGGGCAAAAATAGAACGAGTGTAAGGAAACCTTTGGCGCGTCATAATCTTCACATAATGCTAATCTGTTAGTCGAGCTTAGCTTTCGGTAAGATCCGTAATATGTGCTAACGATCAAAAGGCGGATAATATTAAAAAATACAAAAAATTTTAGGTTTTAGGTTAGTCGTCCCACATTGGAGATTCTTAGTTCTCAATTATTTAAAACCAAAGTAGATCTTGCAGAGAAATCGCGCTCTATGTCCTTCCTCTGCAACTTTAAAGCAACAAATATCAACATAGTAATTTGCGCTTACCTACTGTTCTACAGTATTGGAAGAAAATTGTATTGTTCCCCTCCGCGCCTCCGCAAAACCAATGTACATATTATATCTTTTTGTAACGACGCTAAAACTTGGATAATGTATGTAAGCCTGCATTTAAGTTCACAACATTACACCTTACACTTGTCCATTTTCGTTACATTGCTACACATAACTTGCCATCCGAATCACACGATCAATTTGGAGATACAATTAAGTCATGCAATATCTATCGTCTGCAATCCTTTCGACCTTTTAATCACTAGTTTCTTCAAGAAAATAAATTGCATTTGTCTCATGACCATATCTTATTATAATACGACAGACGTTAAACTCTAAATTACAACAACAATTTTAATACACCACAGAGCTAATTTCTACATTTGATTGCGATACCACATTATATTCACTGTCACAAAAGTAATAAGCAGTGCCCCTGTACAACTGTTTATGTTCATTCTCCTTGGCTGTTTCTGTGTGCACAAAAATGAATAAGATAAAACGGACGAGAATCAGTCCTTTGATTCCAGTGGCTACACTTACATATGTACGTATAAAAGATCGAGGAAAGGTCCTTTTGCGAGGAATCTCGTTACATTAGCAGCTACCATAATTAGATACACATTACATATCTCTTTCCGTCACAATGAATTAACCACCGGGGATTTAGCAGACGCGTTTTAGTAAATGCGGATTGACATAATCTGGTTCGATCCCTTGATCTAATTATCTCCCAGTGTCTATACTAAAACCGACAACGGTCGTCTGATTTTACGTTTGCCTCTCGGGTACGTTCATTTAATCCGACTGTGATAAGATTTATTTGATGATTGTACCATTTTAGGATCGCTCCTGTATTGCCTATTCCTCATTATAAAACGAAATCCTCTTGATATTCGATTTACCGTACTACGTATCTGAATTCAATGATTGTTGCTATCCAACTCAAATTTACACATGCTCAATATTGTTCAGCAGCGAAAAAAGTTAAGTTGAATTATATATTCTTTTACAAATATTGTTGACTGACCTTAATCTAATACATATTGCATAAGACACAAACCAACATAAAAGTATTTAACAGAAAACAAAAAAAAATACTTATCACAACTACATCTGGAGAAAATTTACAGTAGAAACCACTGATGCAATAAAACATTAACATAAATCTCATTGTAGGTACACTAAACATAATCGATTAAAATAAGAGAAAATGTGATCAAAGATCACCTTGACACTCTTAGTCTGGTAGGAGACCCGTGTCTAACAGGAAAAAGATAAAAGGATTGAAGATAAAGATGATAAAGGATTGATAAAAGGATTGATTTACGTGATATAACAGTGCAAAAAACGAAAGAAAAGAGCACTGGTTTGCAAGGAAAAGAGGAAGACAAACGAGAAATTCGTACGAACGTACAAGAAACCACTGAAGTTATAGACGAGGAGAATAGATAACATTGTTTTATATTTGTATTATAATGCAGATGTTATATGCTCCGACGTATCTCGCTCGATAATGCCATTCCGATGAATTCCGGCCGCCGCCGCAGGTCGCCATTGGAATTTCAAAATCGTTAAGCTGTCTAACGATGTCACGTGGAATGATAATTCTGTCGTAGTATATTGTGAGGGTGAATATCTAATATGTGCGTAGTGCACACCTGTGTCTTTATATTCAATATAATACAAAATCTAAAAAATATATACATATTTATCTTCGTATATTTTTGGTCAGCAAGAATTTTACGCAATAGTGATATGACTTGATGTCATGGGGTTTTTAAAAAGTTTTTGTGTTTTTATTTTGTTGTAACATACTAATTATAGGTGCGACAAAAGAAACATGAACCATGTCAAAACTAAATACAGACATTGTGTTCTGGAGTTTAGGTATTTTAATAACAGTAGAATTTAATATCAACCTGTCATCACAATAATTCTAACTAAATAATCCTGTAGTCATCATCATCATCAGCCTACTCTCGTCCACTGCTGGACATAGGCCTCAC
>DWME01005643.1:0-14624 GCA_018244795.1 Parelbella ahira ahira | reverse complement strand
TAGGCTATGTTACATAACGATCAGCCGGTCACTCTTGCGTTATATGCAGGGTGGATCATGTGGGGGTGAGGCAGGCTCCAACTCCTAAGAAGGAGCTTGATATTCCTTATGACCCCTTTCATATATACTATTTAATTCCTCAGCGATTCATTCAAAGGCGTAATTGCTACAAATTGCGTCTCTCAGACGCCACTTCACCGATGCAAGGTTCGAGTCCCGCCGTATGTTAGATCCCTGTTGTGTTGCAAGTAGCGTTATTATCCTTTTGACGTATACTTTAAAAAGGATTGCTAAAATCTAAATGCTAAATGCTATGCTAGATTACTAAAAATGTTAAATCTATACCGTCTGGTTTAAAAATACATAAATTTTATAAGTTAATTTGAATTAATTACGAAATATGTCAAAGTCGGTAGAATTCAAGTGTTGAGTGACAGGGTAACGTGAGAATACCAAAATACCTGCAACTCCAGGAAGTTTGACAAGGATATTTGTTTCCTTTTAGTTTCGGGTTCAGTAAAAAGATGTTTATTTTAAGTCGGACATCAGAACAGGAAAGTACGTCTGGGCCCAAAGTTTATCTGTAGAATCATTATTATTTCTGTCGTTTCAAGTCCGTTTCACTTTAGGCAAAACCCAGATATTGAAGTACGAGAGATATGAAGCTCTGTTATTCTTTGAAAAAGATTAATGTAAATAAGAATTTATATCTCACTTATTCATTGAAATGTGAAAACCATCCTGTAGTGGATGAGTAGATTTTTAAATTGTAACCTTATCATAACACGCGAGCCCAATATCATAGCCTCGAAACACGTAAACATCACGTAAACACTCAAACATCGTCAGACTGAAAACATCTTATACAAATGCTGCTCTTGTTTACATGAAAAAGACGCAGAAGAAAAAGAAATAAACATTTAAATTGTCTATGGAAAAGTTACAAAATGATCCAATTCTTTAGCGTTAAGCACACGCGGAAGGAAATGTTATCAAGTTGATGGTGATACGGTAACAAATTTGCATGTAAACAACTTGTAACGAGTTATGGCGAGTGGAGCGAGCAGGCTGTCTGCGGCTGCGGGAAAATAGTGTGCCGTGTACTTATTAACAACTGGGTCAAACCTTGCTCATGACACATTGCCCTTTAATTTCCAAATCGCAACACATCCACTGTGTTTTTATTTGTCATCATCTCCATCATTACCGTCAGATTATTTTACGATTATCGGTTGGACAGTTCTACACTTTCTCCTCGAAGAATGAGAAGGTTTAAGGTTGTGTAGTCTGCTACACTAGTATAGTACACATTGACAGATTGCACACGCTTTGAAGAACTTAATGGGAACTCGTAAGATGTGCAGGTTTCCTTAAGTTGCTTTCCTTCACCGTTACGCGCGTCAAAATTGAGTCCAGGACCCCTTATTTTACAAACTAATTTAGAAAATTTTCCGTCTATTCAAAGAACAAATAAGTATAGTCATCAGACAAATATTTGACCTGGTTGGAAATCGATCACGAAACCGCCGTCTCAGCAATTAGAGACGACAACCACAGGATAGTCGATTGAACAGATATCCAGATAAAATTCCACAATTAGCTGATTGAGATGCAGATGTAAGTATACCTTTTGCAGTGCCGATGCGGCACCAGGTGGCGAGCGAACCCCTTTGTTACTGTTATAACATTAAAAAAGAAAAAGGCACGGGTTTGGACGCGTTCCAAATTAGTATTTAAAGGTTGCAGCGCATCTGCGACGTTCAGCTTGATTTCAATTTCTAAAAAAACAGTTTACCTACAAATACTATGACAACACTCATTATGTAGGTTATCCTAGTAAATGAAAAAAAAATTTTTTTATATAATTAGAAGTAGGCTACCTTCTGATCGGGGTAAAGCGTAGTACACATAGACGTAGGAATTATACACAAAATCCCCTTAGGGAATTATGTCTGGCAGTGAAGTGAAGCAGGCTGATGACGAAGATAACATCAAACCTAAGCAGTAGTATGAGAAAAGTAGTAGCACCGCAAGAGTCGAAGCCACCGTGATTACCATCTGGACGATATTGCAAACAAGGAAATAACTGTTAAACGAGCAGCTTTCGAGTCTATGTTCTTGAAGTGCCCTCGAGTGCTAAGGAGTGCGAGTTTGATCCACTTCGGAGATAACGCCGTTTGAACCTTATTAGCGATGCGCCACTACCTTTCACTGCTTCACTAATTAATTACGGACTTTTGCTCATGGCTCCACTCGCATGAAGTTCTAATATGTGGCGCTCCAACGTACCTACCTATGTAGATGTTAGAAAATGTCAGCAGCATAGTCAGGCAAGTTCAGAAGTAGCATATCACAGGGTTGCAATTAAAATATATTTATATATTCAATGATATAAAACAAATTATAAATGACATGACATAAAACAAATTATAAAACAAATTAAAAGATTACTTCACAGTATTAAGTTCATAACGACATTATAAATAAAATGTGTTCACCTTCCACTTACCAGCCAATCGAGGTGATGCTTCGCGTAGAAATAGTTCTTGTTTTGAGAGTGACTTAAATTAGGTACTGATTTTTAGAAAAGAAAAATATTCATGGTTCCTACATTACTTTTTAACCCAAAAATGCAACTCTTTTACATACTACAATTCGTACATGTACGCATGTATAATACGAGTAATGTAGGTGTAAAAGCTATAGTACCTTCGTCTCTCTGTCTGCTACATTTTCACGCTAGAACCGACAATTTATTGTACTGAAATCAAATACCGAAATCACCCCGCGGGGAGATAATATTTAGATTAGTTTTTTAAATAAATATCTATGGCAGTGAATTGAATGATAAAATAATATATGAGTCTCAATTATATTGTGAAACGAATACAGTTCTATTTAACAACTATTGGTACTAGACAGGAATTTTAAAAAAGAGAGTAACTTTTACTGCGCAAGGGAACTGGCGCGATTATATATATAGGTATAAGAGTACAAGTAACGGTAATAGTTTCAACAAGATCCTTTAGCAAGGAGCAAAATTTGATAACGATGAACAATTTAAAATGTAACCATGGTATAGTTTTCGATGTACAGAATTAAAGCGAAAACAACGGAATTGGTGTATTCAAGTAGGTTACACCGTGTGTTGCCGGCCGGAGCGCTTGTTAACTGCGTATTGGTTACCGGGCCGATTGCTGTCCAAGTAAATCTGCTAAATTCCCTGTTACAAAATGGTACACAAACGAAAAACTAGCCAAGCGCGAGTGTGGCCCGCTTATTAGTGTTCCGAGCATAATTTTATATTTACCGGTTTTTCAATATATGTTTGTAGGGTATTAAGTTATTACTACCGTCCCTATATAAGACTGTTGCAATCAAGCCTCAGACTGACTTCTCTTCCGTCTGTGGTGTCGTTAACATCGTTAGGCGTGTTTTCTTGACTCAATTGGTTCGATTGTATTGTTCGAGTATTTAAATTATTCAGAAAAAGATTTCGATCCAAGTATGATTGAAGATTAGTTAATAAAAATTATAAATTGTATTCTTTTGGAATATGTTTTTTTAAAGCAAACTTACTTCCGATCATAAAAATACATATTACAATTGCACCGGTTTTCCCTAGTCGTGTAGGACATGTCTCCTAAATGTGCCATTTCTAAATTTCGTTCCCGGAACTCCAAAAAGGAGATAACAACGAACTAACCAAACAAGGATAGAAGAGCAATTTAAACGCGAAACAATTGGAAACAAAGCTGTTTGTGAACCGCAAACATTTGCATGAGAGAGCGGGTAATGTGACCAAACCGCTGTCTTGGGAACACCACCTCTGTTATTTCCGTACTAAGATATACACAGCCGGCCGAAATTGGTGCGACACATAATTAGACACACTGAAATAAAAGAAACATCGCTGTGGGATATGAAGAAAAAAGTTTTTTTACCGAATATAGGAGCGAAAGAGTAAACGACAGTCCCCGGTGGCCATTACTGCCCATGACATCCGCGATCTACCCCGAGTTAGATTGTGAGAACTGGAATGTTAATATCGATTAGTTTGTTTGCTAACGGTTGTTCTGACAGGGAGTCTATAACCAACAATAAAGTCGAAGTCTTATCATACATGGATTCCTGTAAATGTCAATTTAGTTTGTACTTAAAGGAAATAATACAAGCATTTATTGAACAGAAATAAATGTCGCCGTCCTACCGACAAGACGAGTCCTGAGCAGAGTTACTGAATGAAACTTAAGATATTCAGCTCATTGCCAACACAATAGTATGTAGTAGGCGCCATCCGATTGATCCTCAGTTCGACATCCGTATTTCAATAGAGACGTTTGTTCATTCAGCAGTGACCGCTATGCACTAGTAGGCTTCCAACTCTCGTACTCGACTTAAACAGCTGGACTGATGAAACACATCAAGTCTGCGAGGATAGAGACATTTGGCACTCGGTGCCCTCTACCTAACCCGGGAGGGATCTGGACTGAATTTGGTGTAAATAACCATCAAAGCGATTTAAGATTTCACGTATGAATATGTCAGCTGGTTTCGACGAGGTGTTCCGGCGCCGCGCCTGCGGGGGAGCATCGGGACACACTCCGCATTTTTAACGACCGCGTTCAATTTGTATTCAAACTCCACACCTTTTATGGAAATCACGCAAACTTGCAGCAGATTTTTGCCTCTGTGCTGTAGGCTCATTGGAATCTACCGGTATAAATAAATAAATAAATATATATATGTTTATATACATATGTTGCTATATCGTTATAGGTATACACTCATTTAATCTTAAAGTAGACATAGCCTGTGTTTATTTAAAGCAGTTTAATTAATTAATTTTAAGTTTAACAATAATTCCACATGATGATGATTTGTAGGTTGATTTATCTACACAAATTTTTAATTTCACAATTTTCGCACTTGCATCATTTCTTACATAGCATGTAACAATAAAAAATCTGTGTAATAGTAATAATTAAATAACTCTTTTCATCAATCAAGTATATGTTTAATTTGCTTTGTTAAAATTTATCATAAACGAATTCAATACCGTGCGGCAGCATTCTGTACATGGCAGCAGGCGTTTGACTCGCCTTTGGTCAAGAAGTGCGTGAACCTGACTTCTGAAACGACACCCGCCCACCCGCGGGATTTCACACAGAACAAGGGCTTATAAGATGAACCCAAATATTGTGTTGTGTACCTAGGTGTAAAAAATTATATCAAAAAGATCTATATATATGAGTAGGTATACATATATGCAAATACTAGCGTTACCGATTGTCGTACAGAATCCACTTTTGATCATAAGTAACGACACGATTCAAAATTCCTTCGATATTGTGACGGTCGAGTAAGACAGCAATCAACTCGTGTTTCTTGGTGTGCTTCACTTAATTCATGAGGTACCCACTTATCGAGCTTTTTCACTTTTCCAATTTTGTTTTAAGTTAATTAAAATTGTTTTGTCACTCGCACCGAAGCCTGCCGCTAGCTCTGAAGTGTTTTGGCATGGGTCCGCTTTCACGATCACCTTTAACTCTTCGTTGTCAACAAGGGTCTCCGGCCGACCACGGGATTGGTTCCGAAGGCCAAAATATCCAGAAAGAAAACGTTGGTTGGAACCAAAAGCATACCGTGCTTTCTTTTACAGTAGCTTGTCCATACATATCATTATTCCTTCGAGCTGTTTCCGCAGCGTAGGTATCGCGTTTGAACTGATATTCGTAAATAACGCGATATTTCAAGTTTTCCATCTTGTGAACGGAACGAAGTCAAAGAAAAATTAAATGATGGAAAAACAAATGATGTACGAAATTCGAAACAGAAATACACGAGCCTAAATTTGAAATTTATTTGAATAACAAACCCTAGATATTGAAGGTGAAAGTGGCCTGTTCACCAAAGGGCTAATTTCATATGAAAGAACATAATATTTTCAGAAACGAAACCACAGGTAAAGAGGGCAACATTAAGCGGAGATAGTGATTTTATTAGGTGTAGTAGTTTAAAGCAGGCAACGTACTGAAAAGAGAATGTTCGCAATAGAAACGATAAGCAGCTTAAGTCAAAACGGAAGCTGGAAACAAGGAAACAAGGCGATCTGGAGGGTATCTCGATCCCCATCCGAATGAAAAGGATCGATGCTAGCGCGCCGCCAGTTAACAGATCATTGTTTACTTGATATAACAAGAACGTTGTTAACATTGCACGCGAACAAGTTTTGTTCGTATTTTAAAAGAAAATAACACAATATTTTCTTAGTACTTACTTAACCTTGGGTAAGATATAAAAATAGAAAAACTTTTTTTTACTGATTTAATTTGAATGCTTATGTACAAAATTAACTCATAGGTTATTAAAAGAACCTTAATGGCGTTCTAGTAAGTGCGTTATAAAGTGATGTGACGTTATGTAACATGAACAAATATAGATCGGAAATATACCTACTTCGAGAATTTGATCACAATATCCGACCTATTTTCTTTACATTAATTATATTAGCCTTTCTTACTCCGCCACCGGGCACAGGCGCGCCAGCTACTGTGCCTCTCCCAGGACGTGCCATAACACACAGTCTACCGATAATCTAATCCAGCCACTAGTATCATTCTTAAAACTTGCGCTACAAAGATTTATCTTCTTTATTAATAAAGAAGAAAGTCGCGGTTTGTATCGATCGCATTTCGTTAAATTGAAATAATTATAACTGATTGACTGAATACTTAGTAAACTATTTAAGCGTTTGAAGTAGAGTACAGGGCGTAATACTGGTAGTTTTTGCAGTCACAACTCGACGGTATCATTGAAAAATGTTCATTTCCGAGTTTGTAAGTCAGCCTCAGCTAACCTAGTTAGAAAGAAACTATATACCTATAGGATTTTCTAGAAAGATACCGGATGAAAAAACCCGGGGGTACTATCAGGCGCTATCAAGCTGATTGACGCGAGGGAATCGAGGAAAAATATCACTTTACGGGATAATTAAGATTGATAGCGGTGAGGCTGGAATACTCGTAAATATTATCCGGGGAAATTTGTGTTCCGAAGTGGAGTAGTCGTGGTCGATACAGGGAGCTGTATTAACGATCGAAACCATTTCATTTTACATTTGTTTTTACAAAACATCACGCCTGTAATTACCGAAGGGGTAGGCAAAGATGTGCAGCACACGTTTCACGTCTTGCGATATACGTCCCATCGTGCAATAAGCGGTGAGCCTATTACCATTCACCGGGCACAGAACCAGTCTCCGAGCCCTTATCAGAAATTTCAAGTAAGAAAAGCTTATTAGAACCCACCCGTATTCATTTTTATTTTATTATTTTAGTATCGTGTAATATAACGGTGGATAACTTTGTTAGTGAATGAACAAATTAAGCTGCTGTTTGTTCCACCATTAAGCGTGGCTTGGATTAAAGATTAGGGCGCAATCACCATTTTGGATATTGGTAAAAGACTAACAAACTTTTGCATCGTATTATTAGTGAGAAAAACATTAATAGTAATTATTGAAACACCATCGATATAAGAAGAAGAACTTGAAGACTGATTGAACCAAACAAGCAACAATTCAAAATGCACATAGTTCAACAAACAAACCACGAAATATAATGATAATATACTCCTGTACATTCTTACATTTCTCTTCTTGTTCTGCTTTTAATAAATCACCTGGTTATTAAATCCGCAATGAAATGTTAAGTATCCTTTCTCTACGTGCCTCAAACGCTGACTTCACCAAGAAGTAGTAGCGAATAAACCTCTAACAATTTCAACATTGTATGGAGTCTATACTTAAGAAACGGTTCACAATAAAACGTCCTCTCCTTCAGCATCAACTGATAGCAGAACAAACTCTTGTTAGCCTGTGTCCTCAATGTTTTATTTTAATATTATTAGGATCTAGCTGTTATCCGTATTTTTCACTAGGCGTACAGAGAAGCATAAGACATGTATATTATGTTGATGGATGCAGATGCCGAGAGAGTTCAAGACACCTGTATTGATCAATTAGGTCAGATATTAGCTAATTGGGGACCACGGGGTGTTCTAAAACAGCGCGCGTGTATAAATAAAGTCATGTATATAGTAGAAACACGTTCATGTGTTTAAAGGTACAGATATTTGACAATTGGGGTTTTCTGCCACCACATAAGGGTCTGACGTGATGATAGAATAAAATAAATGTATTTCTTATTCTCTCTTTTTACTATTTCACGCTTTGTAAGCAATTCGTTTAAAATTATTTTAAGATATAAGACTTCTAAATAACCCTTTCTCGCGTCTCGAGAGCTTCGTTATTATTTTCGTTGCGAAAAGCATTATAGGATGATAGAGAAGAGAAATAAATACGTACCTACCTATATATTAAAAAACATCAAAACCTGTTCAGCAGCCAATCCGAGCAGTTGTGATAGTCGTTGAGAGAAAGTATAATATGTCGAATTTGTAACATTAGTGTTGGGTCATGAAATATTATATCATGCCATATTATATACATGTCAGTGCACTCTTTTAAGATAGATATTATTAAAGTCTACTTTCTAGTATTTGTTGGTGTAGGTACCTCAGCCGTGGAATGCTTAAAACAATAAAAGCAATATTCATAATAAATCTGCGGAAATTATCGAAATAATTATTACATGTTATAATTTACCAGTTGGCTTACCGCTCTATAAGAAGAGCAGTCACTGTTAAGTAACACGCAATTAAATTAACTTTACTACAAGAGCTAAGACAGCATGCTTTTATGCTTCTTTAGATATCGTCATCATCATCATCGGCATCAGCCTGTCTCAGTCCACTGCTGGACATAATATGTAGGCCTCCCTCAATGAGCGCCATCGCGCCCTGTCCTCCGCTTGTCACATCCAACATCTGCCTGCAGCCTTTCTTTAGACGCATAATAATATCAAAATTTTGTATGCATTTTTTGTATGCAGAAATCGCCGGACATTGGGGTACCTGTGCGTGGCCCATAACCTGCTCTTTCCAACGATACCCGTACTTTATATTTCTTGCTGTCTTGCCCTTATACGGACGGACTGGGGCCGACATATTGAGTTTTATTTCAAAGTGTAACAATTATTGGTTACTTATAACTCGAAATATCGTCTCGGAGTCGTGAGTTATACTGAACAGAAACCAGCGAGAGCGCCGGTGTCCGTTATTCTACGCAGTGCCCCTCCCCCGCCGCCCCGCCCGGCCTTGGTGCAAGCTCAAGGTCTTAGCAGCGAGTTGACTATACAACGCTAAATAATGACACTAAATTCATGCTTCTACACTGAACCGTTTTCTAGTTATTAAGGTCAGACGATATAGACCAATCCGTCACGGTCCGGTTTTCTGATATGGTACCCTGCGTATAGTATCGATTTTAACGACGTTTCACGTCAAAATCTAACTGAACACTCCTCCTAATATACAAGAAATGTTAAACATATTTTGAGTTATCTCAATGTTATTTACAGTTTGTTTGACTGCAATCTCCACGTATAGATTATGCAAAAGTAATCGGCTCTTGTTCAGTCGTTCGTCAGCCCGTCCACCGGAAGTTTACAGACAGAGATCGCGAACGGAGCTACGTGACCGAGTGACCGGCGCAGTGAAAACACGGCTGGGTTTTAGTACGACTTTCCGCAGAACATATACCTACGTACTTACATATATCTACAAAAGGAATTAACAAATTATTTCGCTCAGACACTGAAGCTGCTTTATATTGAATAAAAATAGATTATACCTAATTCTTTATCAGTCTAGAGATTTAGATTTTAGTCGCTTAGTTTGTTTGTCTAGGATTTCGATCCTAGCACATAATGCTATCCTTACACAATTCTAGGCGTTTTATTATACTATGTCACTTGTTATCTAGGTTAAGAATTACATTTTTGGAGTTAGGTATCTACTATACCTAATGTCTAATAAGTGTGATGTTTTCCAACCCTTACTTGAGATTCAAAAAGGGAGGGTGAATAAAAGAAGAGTTGATGACGTTGAATAGAAATCAGATCTGTAAGGATAGAAATATTTGGCACTGAGTGCTCTCTAAGCACTTCAAAAGGGACGTAGTTTTTTATAGTGCCGTTGGGACGTAGTGATATAATAATTATCCTGAGGAATCTTCATTTTGTAAATGCTTTGTTTAAACAAACGTAGAATGAAACAGTTTGCAGTGTACGATGTGTGAAGTTTATTTTTATATGCAGTGGAAGCAGTAAACCATTGTCGTGGTCGGGTAGCAACGAGGAACTACAGAACGAATCTCCTTAAACCGAGCCGGAGTTACCTTAATGTTATATACGGTCGTACTCCGGCGTCCAGAGATGTATTCGTGGACATAATCTCCGTCCGAGCCAGAGCGCGGACGTTTACAAATTGTGAACGGGAACACAATTACGTCAGGGGATGACCAGTGCGCAGGAATGGCTACAGCTGTCTCCACAAGTCTCGCAACTACCCTTTTAGCAATAAATCTCTGGAGCTTACCAAATTGTATAGACCACTAAAAGTACATTATGAACCCGGCGTCTGTGTATAAGACAGTGACGGATGTAGAAGAAGAAACACGTCAAGTTTATAAAGATAGAGATACATATTTGGCATTTAGTGCTCTCTGCTTACCCAGCAAGAAAATTGGCATGATGATTTCATAATAAAAATAATAATGTCATATTCATGATCACTCTCAACCTTTCATCGTTTTATTATTGAAGGTCCCCTTTTAGAATGATAAGTTTTAATATTGCATTATTCTGACAACAACTTAGCAGACTTTAGATGCGTCAAAAAATACGGAGAACTCTAAATTGTGAAGTTTTACTCACATCATTATATTTATCGATATAGCGAGTGGCATTCAATTAGTCTCGAAACGTACGTAACCTTCAAAAGTCACAGATACATGCTAACATTTAAAAGCCAGACCCCAAAGTGGTAGGCAGAAATCTAAACCACCAGCTCATCTTGCACAACGCTTTACTAATAATATTGTAGAGAAAATAGACGAATTCGCATTGTATAACTAAAATATCACGCTGTCTTAGAATTTCCTGCTGTTTCAGATTTCCCAGACGTAGTTTCTTTTCCAGACGAGTTTCAAACTGGACATTTACAGACGGCGCAGTAACGAAACAGGTAAGTCAACGAGAATAACCGAGCACTAAAAACTACGCCAGCTGTGTAGGCCGCGGCCGCACCGCGGGGGCTCGGAGAGAATTTGTGGTACGATAACCAGACGGCTGATAACCTACATATATACTTGTATGTACCTATATATATTTAATATAAACTTTTTTTTTAAACTCGCGGGCAACAACAGCACGGTAATAGGGTCGATGATGATGATGATGAATTAAATAATGTTTATTTTTATATCTGACGTCTTTTATATTCCTGGCCTTATAGCAGTTAGGATAACAACAAAATTATAAAAGTAGGTAAAATATTTGTTGTATCTGTTAGTGATACTACATAAGTGCGCCAGATAGTGTAATCGAGAACACGAAGAAGTTTTAATAGTAACCATTAGTAAATGATTGTGAGGTTTGCAATACGTGACGAGCATCAAACAACACATTTTAGTAATTTTTAGTATACTTTTCAGTAATTGTTAAAATTTATATTCAATTTTCCTAGTCACTCGCTTAGACTACGACGCCCCTGTCCCCATCGTCGCCTGCCTATTCGCGAGGCGACAGTAGTATGATAGTGTTTGGAAGCCGGCAAGTACTCCCCTCGGGGGCTAAAAACGGACGCCATTATAAGTTTCTCTTGCACTGGTCAGGTGACGCGATGAGGTTTGTCGCAGACATTGCTTCATTAGTAAGATAATTGCTTGCTTCCTTATTTCAGGAAAATGTATCTTTCAGTGACATTTTTCACCTGCGAGTGGTTAACGAAGAATGAAATGATTTAGCAAGCCTTTTACGATTTCCGTGTCAGAACGGAAGAAGGATACATCCCATGATCCCATACCGGGGTACCAGGGTGTAGTAAGAAGCGACTAAACCCGGCGCTAGCTATTTGCGGTACAACGCGGCCTGCTTAGGCACGGTGAATTGTCCTGGCCGCTTCCGGGCAGCAACGCATGTAGTGCGAGAAGCCGTGCTCTGTGATCCCAATCCGCTGGCCCGGCACGAGGATTATGGGCAAAACGTCTTATAGCAGTTATGTCCAGTAGTGAACTTAGGCTAATGATGATATATACGATTCACCACATATAAAATGTCACGTGATTTGATGATCTGAAGAAATCAGTTGTATGCAACTGGATTCTAAATGCTCCAGACCCGGTGGTATTGCATCGATTATGGGAAGCCAGTGAGCTCCTAAAGGTTGATGGATCATTTCGGTTTTTATCTTTCGTACGATCCAAGTTACGTAAACAATATCTTCCCGATAAACTTAGGTTGAGAGCCCTAGAGATATTTGAACCCAGCACTCTCGGAGTGAGAGGTTGAATTCTTAACCACTAGGCTATCACTGCACAATGTATTTATTATGATTTTTTTTTAATATTAACATTCTGCACTCCTCTATATAAACTATAAAATAATGTGCCTTTCGGACTACTCCGTCCGCGCAATTTTCGTAAAAAGGAATGCAAAGTTTTTGCTTCACGTATTAATACATAGACTAGATGAGCAAACGCTAGAGTTCGAGCTAATAAATTATTTAACTACATCTAGTAGACAATGTTCTCTTTGACATGTCTCTTTGGCATGTAAAGTCTACAAACCCGTATTTGGAAAAGCGTGGCAAACTATGGCCTTATTCCTTGAAAATGGAGATCCGTGTCGCAACAGTGGAGTGTTAAAGAAAACAAAATTTTTCAGAATTAAAAGTTTTGAAAAAACCCACGACGGTTAAAATGCAATTGAAACGCAAGAAAATCCGTCGAGGGCTGCCATCAATATTTTAAATTTCAACATGAATATGAATAAATATTGCAATAAAATATCTCCAAATTATTCACGTTATTATAAAACTACAAAACTAGTTTATTTAAGGGCAGCCCTCGACGGATTTTGTTGCGTTTCTTATTAAGTTCCTAGGGAGTTGAATACCTACGTTATTGCCACATCTATACCTCCGAGAACCAAATAGGCACGTAGGGCATTGCTATGAAAACGAGTACTCTGTTGTTTATACGTGCGACTCTGTGGAAGATTTAATCAACCTATATGAAAGCTGAAGAGGTTGCCTCGTTGGTCGAGCGGTTGTAAGTTCAAATCCCGGGTCGGGTACTATTGGACATTTCTAATTTAGAATTTCTAGTAGTGACTCGAAATCTGGAATTGTGCCCAGTGTATGGCAATAGACTCACCACGTACTCCATGGGACTTAAACGTAAATGGTGAAACGTAGGGTGTACTACACCTACTACCCTTTCGGGGTTTCGGCTTCGTCGCTTTTAAATTGTTTTATCCTTTTTCATTTACACTTTAACCGTCGTAGGTTTTTTCCAAATTTTTTAATTAAAGGGTCTACATAAAAAAATCAAATCACAGGGCAGTATTTTTCACCCAACCTGTACAAACTTTCAACCTCTATTTTACACCCTTAGAGGTTGAATTATCCGAAGCCCTTTTTTATTGCTTGTTTGAGTTATAAAATGAAAATACTGCTCCAAATTTCGTGGCCCTACCATCGGTAGTTTCGTCTTGGGGTTTGACGAGATGGTCACGCGGAAAAGGCTTTTTATAATGCGCACTTTATAATATTACTTTAGAAACAACGTGCAAATTTGCCACGTATTTAAATGTGAGTTTAACTATTTGACCTAATAACACATTAACATATTTAACGATACCTGAACCCAGAAGCTAAATACGATTCAAAATGGGTTTAAAAGATTACACGTGTATATTGTGAGAAAGCGATATAATACGAGGAGTCAGAACACCTTTCCAACTTCACAGTAACACCGGGGACGCAGTACACGCGGCCGCTGGTCGCCGTCGCTCGTCGCTCGCGCCGCGACCCGGATTCAAATGAATTTCATTAGCGCAGCACAGCGCGGCTACGTACCTGTCGTGTACTGTACGAGTATGTCTTGTTCTTGCTCTGTTAATGTTGTGCATACGCTACTTATTAGATCTTATAGTCACTACCTTGGGACAAGTGATATAATAACCGTAATAATGTCCATCAATCCAAACTATACAATGTATAAGATGGAAGTAACAAAATTATTTAAGCCAACTTGTTAAGTGGCATAGAATACCGATTTCTTAATAGTAATAGTATTACTATATAATACTGTGCTTGCAGCGCATCTCTTGACGCATAACAACGTAACATCACGCCTGTAATCCTCGAAGGAGTAGGTAGAGCAGTATAGTACACTCTCACGTTACACCAGAACTAAGTTTACGTCCCATAGAATAGGCGGCGTGCCTATTGCCACATATCGGGCGCAGATCCAGACTCCGAGTCACTACTAGAAATTCTAAATTTAAAAAATCCAATAGTATGCGACTTGGGATTTGAACCCAGAACGTTCCCATCGGCAGTCGCGCAAGCAACTACTTGACCGGCGAGGCAGTCAAATCCTCATATGTATACATACTTATAATAAATTACTTGACTTTTATTTAACGACCAAAATA